>JAOBYK010071126.1:6420-21167 GCA_025434845.1 Phenganax subtilis | reverse complement strand
TTGTAGTTACATTCTAGAGCAGAGAAGTAGTAGTCAAGTAAATATTTTTTGAAGAAAGAGTTAGATTTATTTGTTATGAGTTTTGGTAAAGTATTCCATATTCTTGTTGACCTAATTGTATACGACTGTTGGTATGTCGTGTTGTAGCATTTTTTCGTGTGGAATTGGAAACAATCTGGTTGAACAGATCATGTTGTTCTAACGTTAAGAGGTTGGGTCGGAAGGACTGAATTCGGAAGATTTACGGCGCCACATATAGTTTTAAACAAGAACGTCATGTCTAGATACTCGTGCCAGTAGCTAATAGGAAGAAGTTTCAATTTTTTGAGTCGTTGGTCGTAGCTGACGTCGCAAAGAAAAGGCAGAGCAAGGATAAATTTTGAAGCACGCCTCTGTACGCGCTCCAATCGTGAAATAATTAAGCTCGACGGACTGCGGTGCCCATATTTGCGTTTCATAACCGGCTTGCGATCGAACGAGGGTGATATAGAGGGTTCGACGCACTGATTTATTTGTAATATTTCTGGTAGATCGATGTACAAATCCCAACAACTTATTTGCCTTTGAACATTGCTCTAAGATTTGTTTACGCCATGTTAAACTGTTGGAGATCCATACACCCAGGTCGCATTCATGCTCTGAGGTCTCTAGGGTGTTATCTTCTAGAGAATAGGGATACTTGATTACGTTGCGCCTTCTGGTAACACGTAGAGCTTTACACGTCGAGGTGTTCAACTGTAGATCAGCATTCAAGGAACTGGTTTCAAAGTTTACCAGGTTTTCCTGCAAGCCCGTAGCATCATTAAGGCAGTTTATTTCCTTAAATATCTTGGTATCATAGCGTAAGTTGCGATAGAAGAACTAACGATACTGGAGGGTAGATCGTTCTCATATAATAGGAAAAGTAAGGGAGCAAGAATTGAGCCTTGAGTTGCTCCTGATGTTACTGGAGCAGGAGATGATGTTGCACCAAGGATGGTAGTTTGTTGTCTACGATCTTGTAAGTAGGAGCGAAACCAGTTGAGAATGTTACCAGTAAACCCAAAGTCACGAAGACAAAGGAGAAGACGCTTGTGGCTCACCTTATGGAAAGCTTTCGACATATCCAGATATATCATATCAATTTGTTTACCACGATCTAGCAAGTTACCAATCTTGTCAAACACTTCAATGAGCTGAGTTACGCAATTTCTTCCTGGAATGAAGCCATGGCGACAGGGATTAATCTGACTAAATACGCGATCTTTGATGCAGTTGAACAAACAGCGTTCCAATACTTTAGAAATTAAAGAAAGTAAAGATATTGGTCTGTAATTTTCAACAGGGACGACGTTAGCCAGTTTCCAATCTCGTGCTACAACTCCAGTACGCAGTGATTTGTTGAATAGATCACTAAGTGATGATGCTATCTGATATGCCGTGTCTGTAAGTAGTCGAGCGAGGATACCATCCGGACCCTGAGCTTTGTCATTGTCGAGAGATCTTAGAACTGCAGCGACATGATCCGGCGTTAAAGCTATATCGTCCGACAAGGTAATGTTTGCAGAACACTCGTAGTCTGTAGTGAAATCATTCGTATGTGAATCTTCTTCCGTGTTAGGTTGATCTTTGGTGAAAATTGATGTGAAGTAGGAATTAAAGATAGATGCGATGTCTTTTGGTAATTCTGCGGACGTTCTTGCGTTATCACTTTCGGCTATGGACATCTTCTCGGGAACGTTGCTAACGTGATGTTTCAATTTGAACAACGACCAAAAGCGTTTCGTGTTGTTTTTGCGGTCAGCACAAACAGAGTTTATATACTTTGAACGACTGTCACGCAACATTTTCTTGATGGTAGCTCGAAGTTCTTTGATTTTCGCTTTAAGATTTTCTTTTGGTGAGTCGGATTTTGTTAACCTCTCTAATCGCAAAACTACCCAAAGTTAAAACACGTCTTCACGGCTTCACCCTCCTTTCCTTTGTCTTGCTCGAAGCGATACTGAATTTCTTCGTCGAAAGTTACGTTCTTGACGTTGCCAAGACCTAACCATGGGCAAGTATGCTTCATTGTCGTTGCATACTTGCATCCTGTTGTGCACGAAAGTAAGCAATACATTGTAAGCAAAGTCAACCGAAACGTGTCGCAAATGTTTTGACCGTCTTGTAAAGGCTTGCTCAGAAATTCCCAAATCACCAGCAAGTTGTGATTCCTCATCTATACGAGCATTTTATTCGAGTATGAAAATTCTTGACGTAAAACTTGAAATGCCAACGTCAAAAGATTTACAGGGTTTGAACTTCGTGATTCACGTTTGCTCTATGTTGCAAACGTATTGGTAGCCTATGCATACAGCCGCCCGATTCTCTCCTACCTCGAGGAAACGAATGTCTATGCCTGATTCCGGGCAGAAAGAGTTACAACAACATAGTAATCTATATTAACTTCCCTTCGAACATATTTTTTGACGCCGTGTTGTAAAACATTGTCACTGACTTTTTATTAGTTGCAATTTGAATCTATTACGTTTACCACTCCAAATAATTTTTGCAAACTTATAGATTGTCCAATCAGAAGCGAAGCCCAGAATCGGGGCGAACGTCATCAGTATGGAGTGTTTGAGGTTATCTCGCAGGCGTGAGGTAGGAGAGAATCGGGCGGCTGTATTGGCAGGCTATAACGCATTTGGAAAAGCATGACGGAGTCGTTCACAGCAAGTTTTTTTCCGTAATATTGCTATGACGATTTTTTCAATGATTAATGAGACAAACTGGCAAAATATAGCGTGACTGATAGATTTTATTAAAGTACCGTAAAATGATTTAGAATAACACTATGGTTCAACGATCTCTCCAAAAGTGTTACGAAACATGAACTTCTCAAGAAGTCCATGTTTCGTAACACTTATGTTATTATTAATCATAGTCATTAGGTTTTGCCTTTGTAAACTAACTTTATCAGCCTGTGCATGTTTAGTCATTAATGTCAATAGTTTTCCTAATTGCAATGCATGTTTCTGCACGTAACCTATATACACATCTTATAATCAGTTCCTATTTTAGTTTTTGAGTTAGCCTTGGCCTGGCAGTGTTTAGCAAACCAATTTCCCTGTTGCATCTGATTTGACTGTGATTCTTTGTAATAAACTTGTACTACGCCATATAAGATCTCATCGGTTGCATAGTCCCCGCGCAAACGGAACAAGATTCCCTACAAGACCTCGTAATGAAAGCCGACAATATACTGTTGGCTTTAATGTAGGTTCCGGTCACACACTGCATGTCAGTAAATTTCAAATATATTTTATTAGTTTTGTAAGTATAATGAAAAAATTACAGAAATTGGAAAACTACACAGAGGGTATTACAAACAGCATAAAATCCTGTCAAAGTAGCTATAGCCTTATTGGGCAACTTATTCACGCAAGTGACACAGCCTTTCGAATTTACACGATCTGAAGTTCTTGTTAATGACCGTAGTGGAAGTTTGTCTTCGCGTTTCCCTGCTCCATAGACTGTCAAAATAGAACAGAATGTGTTTCAACTTGAATTTTAAAGGCTTTAGCTATATTGTTTTTTCATCCAGTAGCGTACCCACTGTCGACTACGGTAAGTGTAGAGGAAACACAAGGAAAAACAGGGGGGCTTCTGCTCAATTTGTTCCGCCATATAAATGTTTTCCACAGATGATATCGGTTTTGCAAATTATTAAAAACGCGCAACGAACATATTGTCTTTACCATCATAAATATTTAATTAAAACAGATTATTACAGTTTTCAGTTTGCAAGTGTGTAAATAGCCAACGGTTTAACGAAGCTTTCCGGACCTGGTGGGTATAGGATATGAGCGCAAACTGATTATTTAAAATTTGGGTAAAATTTAGTTGAGATATGACAGATCTGTCTTAAAATTGAAGAGAAGCCGCCATGTGAAAGATAGAAAGATTGCCGCGCTGCGCACGAAACAAGCGTTATGCAACTTTTTATTTTCGATAATATTTTCAAGCAAATGCAGCGGCAATCTTGCACCAAAAGCAACAAAACGCCTATCCAACGGCACAGCAAATTTGGGCAGGATAAGGTATTCGGTGGCTGATTCAGTATAACACACTCGTGGAGGTATGCATGCTTTGAGGGTGTTTTATAGCATAGTTGTTTTTTAATACTGGTTATTATCAATAATAATTGCCATTTGCAGCAAGGGTGCAAGTGTCTTCCGACTTTTATACGTCAATTGTAAATATTTCAGTTTTTTGTTGAAAAAACAAAACGCGTGCGGGCGTATTATAACTCGATTAATTTATTTACCAAGTAAAGTGGACTATCGAAATAATCAAGGAAAACACCTACACATGTTGCATGCTGCCTGTGATGGCTATCTTGGGAAATTTGCTAACTCATGAATTTTATAATAACTCACTGATATTTTTTTCTAATATATATATATATTGCATTCTATGTTTATATTGCATGTTAGTATATATAATTATTTTTCATTTTACGAAAAATGTTTAAAGGCATATGACACATTGTTAACAAACAATGGCCATCACCATTATAATAGTTCTCACCGCATCGTTTGACTCTGACACTGCGATCGCGTTGAGTCAGAGACCAAAACCTATCTATTTTCGCAAAATTCATAGCTAGTACTCTCAATTCGAAAAACTGTCGAGTACAAACGCTTTCAAACTGGCGCTTAGTTTGTTTTATATAGTACTGTTTATCTAGTTTTACAGTGTGCAGTTCAGCACTTGCGACTTGTACAATAATTTCACTAGGATGTATCAAAACAACATTCGTACGTGTATGAATTGTACTGTATAACATGAAAACAGTAGGTCAACCTATTTGATCGAGACATTAGCATGCATGGTTATCATGCCCAACCAGTGCCCAAAAGCTTTCGATCCACAGACGCGCGAAAACAAAAGAACCTCGAAAAGAACTAAAAACATGAATTCAATTGTTTTTTATAACAAAATAGCCAATTAGAATTTTACTCAAACTCTGATTAGTAATTTCAGTATTTTATTGATTCTAATTTATTCACGTTTTTAGTTCGTTTTCTTCGGAGATGTGCTCTTTTATGGTTTACTAGCTAGCTACATACTGAAATGCATGAGGCAACTTTGCCATCAGTTTCACATTTTCGATTCGGCCTAACTATTTTGTCACTCTTCGTGCGATGATTATTTTACACATTTTATTTTTTGATTATGTTTTATAATTCATCTTTTTCTCGACTTGGAAAAAAGCACAAATACAGATGCCGCGGAGCAGGGGGGCAAGGGCGGAACTACCCTGAGAACTATACCTCCTTTTTTCCTCTTACTTCAAATGTAGCTTTTGCTTTGTAAAAGAGTGTTTCTGTTGCATAAAATACTGTTCAAAAATGTGATTAATATTCAATCTAAACAGTGTGCGCATCGAACACGAACAGTACTCATATAACTCGTATTTATCGGAGACAATTAACTTGTTTAACAGAACAACTTGTGCGGATAACATACTCTACGCAGTATCTTGACGCCAGAGATTTTTTGCTAATGTAGACTTTTTGAGTTCTGTAACGTTAAACCGCAAGAAAACAAACATGCACGGCAAGTGACCAGGGCATGTGGCCGCGACATGCTCAACGTCTTTGAATACTACCAAGAGAAGTTATTATGTACCTGATCATGTTCAGAGATTGGCATGAAGTACAGCTGAAATCATAAAATTGCAGTCACTCATTTTTTGGTGGAACTAACCTCGGAATGCTGAAAATTAAATAGCGTTTCTGAGCCTCAAAAAATAGAAATCTTCTGGGGATGCATGCTCCCAGACCACCGTAGAGCAGAGAGTTGGGACAAAGCCACCATTTTCGTTCCTACTTACTTTCGTTCCTATGTAAAAGGCAACAGCGAATCGGCTCTGTGAGATGATAAATATATTGAAAGTACATCGTTGACACCCGCTATTTTGCCATGATTTTAACGGAGGCCGGTGAAACGGATCACTCTGTCATATGTTTGCCAAAATACCCTGCATCAGGAGAACGAACAACAGATGCTCCAACTCTTACACTATAGAGGGCTCTGCCGTAGAGGGCTCGCAACCTTGGTGCTAGACCCTGTTCCCCACTTCGAAACCACTCTGCGGCAGTGAAAAGGACTTTTTTGTAACGATAAAAAAGTCAATACAATTTTTTTTCGTCTACAACAAGTAGTCTGCTGCAGCAGTGTGCCATGGTGTAATGCTTCGTGCCTACAGTATCACATTCATTGTTTCAATCGCTGGCTGTATCAATATATCTCTTCCGTTGCATCAATATCTCTTTCGTAGAAAAACGCCGGAGTTTATTTGTAAGAGCTTATTTTGGTTTCTCAGTGTCGACCATGCAAATCTGATTGGTCGGGGTTGAGTAACCAAATCCATATACATGATAAGGAATATATCAAACTAACTGAATAACAAAAACTAAATTGACTCGTTATTGAAATGTAAAATTTGAAAAAAACTGCATTGTTGTCGTTAAAGAACCCGACATTGTGACATTAACAACAGCTTACTAAATTCGCGGCGAAAACAAGATTTACACGCCCCATATATTAGAGCAAATCATGACTAGAGAATATAGTTTGGTGCAGATAAGCATTTGAAACAAAAGAAGAGTGTTTCTGCAAGCGAACAAGGCAAAAAACAAAATCTCGTGGAGTTTGCTTGGTGCCAAAAGTCCTAAAAAGTTATAGCGACATCACAACTATCCGCCTTTTGCCAAAAACAGACACTTTTGAATAGTTTTTGTGCGTTGTATGTTTCAATCGTGTTTCAATGTTAATTGTTTCAATCGTGTATACGAGTTTCGTTCAAAACTTTCCAAGTTTTCTTCATTTGATTTGATTTATACGTAAATATATCATCACAGACGGCAGCAGTAACTGTGGCGCGTGGAACTATTGAAATATTATTGTGACCAAACACCTGAAAAGTTTTGCCAGCGAAACGCGGCTCAGTGCCAACACCAACTCTGACCTGAAAAAGCGAGCGCCCAGTGCTATTTCCGTATTAAGAGTTATACGAATGAGTCTCGATTTATATATTTTCAGCTTTATAGTAGTTATCTGTAAGTCTTGAAGTTTTTGCTTCCAGTAAAAGTTCATCCATTGCATAGCTACAGCAAAACAGCACTTCACTGGCGGCAGCTACTCTTACTTTTAGTCACAGTGGACTATAATGGAGAAGAGCCAGATAGCATTGCCTCCGGGATAAATAATTTAACCAGCTGTACACTTTTCATATTTCTGTTTATTCGTTTATTTCCAAAATTTTGCTAATTAATTAAGACTTTGACGTAGATGAACTATAGAAAGGATGTCAAAGTTTAAAAACAGGTAGTCGATTTTCTGTTGTAACTCAGGGTCAAGTAAACTTGCAGGGCATGATTGTTCAAAGTCCATGTACGAATGCAGAAAAAAACTGAAACCAAGATATTGCTATACTGCAAATACGAGTTACCTAGCTCCAATACAAAAAATTTGGCTCGTCACTTGAATGGAAAACATGAATGGAGGCGCGTTTGTTTTTTATTCGTCGGCAAAACCACAGAATAACACTTAGTTCCTTTTTGCTCGTCTTATCAAAAACCCAACAAACTTATACGTCTTAACTTAAAGACAAACAGTTATTAGAACCTCAACAATTTCTTTTGCAAAGTCATTACATAGAATCCAAAATTTTGTATTAATGCTCCATACTTAGTCTTGCCGCATGATTAATTCAAGATCGCCAGATTTATAAACGTGTGTTTTATCGCTTCCCATCTTTTCAAAGTGAGCTTCGATGTTTTTTTTTAACTTAAACAGCCTGAGTTGGCGGAACAGTAAATTAAACGAGGTAATCTTTAGTATCTTATACTGCACGATAATAATACATATTGCATGAGTTTGCGTTAAACTACCCGCGTACTAAGCACCTGTATCGCAAGAAATGTCACGAGTATAAAAGAAGTAGTATAAGGTCTCGTGCTACAAAAGCAGTGAACAGAGAACTACATTAACATGGAGGTTCCTGAGGTATCCAATTCGGTGGCGGCCACCCTGGCTTTTGGTTTTGCCATTATCGTTTGTTTTGGTGGAACTACAAATGCCCTTGTTCTAATAACCCAAGTAAAATATTACAAAAAGCTTTTGAGAGAATCAAAAGAAATCTTAACATTCAGTTTGACAATTGGCGACTTCGTTATGTCCCTATTCGTGACTCCATTGGCTTTTTCGTCCGCCGTAGCGAAGAAATGGACAACGGGAAAAGATGGGTGTGTTGTTTATGGTCTAATAACTACTTGGGTAGGCCTTTCGTCTATACTTCAACTTGCATGCATCGCTCTGGAGCGTTACTTCACTTTATCACGACTAAACAGAAGCGAAAGCTACAAAAAACGAACGTTTCAGGGCATTGTTGGTTGCTGGCTGATATCGTTACTAGCAAGCACTTTGCCGTTATTCGGATATTCAAAATATAGCCCCGAAGGATATGGTCTTCATTGCTCTATTGTGTGGAATGGTTCCTTCGTTTGGTATTGCTTGTCACTCTTGTTCTTTTTCTATATTCTACCAATCGTCATCATTGCCATCTCTTACGCGAAGATGTTTGCTGTTGTTCGTAAAATCCACCGCAACGCGACAATAACATGGGGCAGTAATGCGTTAGCCACGAAACAAAGTTACGCCGCACAAGTAAAATTTACCAAACAATTAGTCGTCGTTACGTGTGGCTTTCTAATCGCTTGGACTCCATACGCCGTTATGTCCAGTCTTCGAGTTCTAACCGATATGCAGTTCGATAGCGGTTGGTACGAACTCCCTGCTTTGTTTGCAAAAACAGCGAATATATACAATCCCGTCATTTACTTCTTTATGTACAGACGTCTTCGTCGACACGTCCTTAAGCTGTTGGAGGAAACATGGAAAAAGACTCCGTCTGTGAGATCCATCGTGCTTCATTATTTTCAACCCTAGAGAGCATTATTGGTGTGTGCAGTGCTTTCTCCAACGAGTACGACAAGAAGGTTTTTGAAACTTTTATAACCAAGTGTAACGTAAATGTGTGCTATACTTATTGCACGAAACATGCATGAAATTTTATTTTGTTACTAATTTTAGTCATTAGATTACTCCTGTCCGAACTAATTTTACCGCTTTTGTGTAAGTACTCATTAACTTTCAATATTTAATATATCATTTCACAATGGTGTTAAGAAACCTAGCATTCAGTTTTGTGGTCATAGACATTGAATTGTTTTTGTGATTTCCGTAATAGTCATATATACTTTGCATGTATACCGCAGTTCTGTGTCATCAACTCATTTTTACATAGTTTCCCACATTATAAGGTAACCAGTCCGCACACAATATTATAATTTTATTGCAGAGTAGTGCGCCCAAGTCAGCAGTTGTCTGGTCGTCGTTGGGTAAAGTTGCGCTAGTTTGTAAGAGAATGTTTGGAATCTCACCCCATCTCAGCAAATTAAAACAGTCGTTATTTGTCATAAAAGATGTTTAGTTGAAACGTATATCAATAAAAAAGTTAAAAGAGTCAAATTCTTGTTTATTTCATGGCATAACTGTGACTTAAGTTTGTAGTAGGAAAGGATCTAGGGAACGTTGCTAGGTCCTCGCGCAGACAAAAGCTAATCCCAGAGAAAAGCGTAGTGACAGTAGCATGCCTCTGCAGGTAATCTCAGCACTATTTAAGCAGTTTATATTTTACTTTTGTATCCGTCTTGGACAAGAAGTGTTTGGTGTACATCAATTTTCCTGCTCCAACAACTGTCCATGTAGCATTAAGTAGGAAGGATTAAACAACTAGATTCTGCTGCATTTTCTGAAAATAGTAACAATATTTAAAGATTCAGTTCGGTGTTACGAGGCCCTTGCGCATTACAAAAGAAAGAAGACCCCGAATAACATTATAAACAAAACAAGTTGCTATATGATGTATTAACTTTGAAACTCTTAATTCCCCTCTTTACAAAACTTGAATGCATTAATTGCATCTACGTGTATAGTATCTACTATCTATAGTAAGGATGTGTATGTACTGTTTCTAACGAAACAAGTCGATATAGAAATTCTTCGTTTGTTTTAAAACTAGTGTTACTTGTTTAGTCATCTAGTATCCATCAGAACCAACCAAGAGAATAGTCAAGTAAACCCACAAAATGTAACAATGAAGTTGAGTTACAGAAGTATTTGTAACAAACAATAAACTGAAATATTGCTTTGCTTTTCTTTGAACTTAGTTCAATGATATAATAGTACAATATTTAATGTCATAGTATTCAGTGGCCGCTTCTCACGGCAAACCTTATTTTGGCTTTTCTACAAAACTGATTTTTTCGCGATATATTCTTCTATACGCAGCTTCCCCATCCATGACCATGCATGTCCGCATGATAATATTACTCATTTCAATAACGCCTGTACGAAAAATACTGACGGATGGAAGAACTTAGATTGTTGACGCCGGCTTACCACGATCGATCGATAGATAGATAGACTGATCGTTCAATGGCTTGAAAACTAGCCTCAGTATTATAGTTCACCTGAATAACGTCTACGTTTACAAGAAAGCAAGGCAAGCTCAGGCTAAATAGTCTAAATGTCCTTAGAAAGAAATCAGGAAAATGTTCATACTATAATTATGACGCAAGTTCACTAGCATTACAGTTGAAAAAATCGTTTTCGAATACGTTGAGTTCGAATTACATAATGTTCTTCTTTGCCTCAGTCATACCCCCAAAAGAGCTTAATGGCGGCAGTATACAGGAACGACAAACGACAACAACGAGAAATATACTGAGTCTTTGACAAATTATATGAACTGCAAGGCTATTTTATTAATTCTTTTGTGACAACATTCAAAGTTACGAAATGATTTAGAGTAAAAACAAAGTTATTTTAAATCTGTTCAGGTCGATAACACACTTCGAGTTTGTCTTCACTACGCATTCAGTAATTCACTACTTAAAAAAAGCAAAACAAACAGCACGCAACACAATGCTCACGTTAAACATAGCAAATACATGGGGAATTTATTCTTTATGTATATTTACTTTGTCTTCGTTCAGTTTAGCTGAACAAAGTTCTACACATTTTGTTTTTTCTAAAGTTTGACTGCAATGAATCCCGGCGCCGCCATCTTTGTTTCACAATCCATTATTCGTCAGGGACTAGGTTGTTCGAAGCGCGTTCAGTTCAGCTTAATTTTATGGGCAGGTTTATGAATTCATAGCAGTGAAATTGAAAGGTTCTTAAGACAACAATAATTATAAATTTAACAATTCTTTTAATGCGTAAAATTTGATCTGGAAGTTTTAGAAGATGTGTGGGAGTATATTTCAATTCTGACTTTTTTACGCACCATTTAAGCTTAACGGACTTCTAACAACCGGCCCTGGCAGTAAAAAACTCCTAACTACGTTTTAACTGCAATTTTGTAGATAAGATGTTATTAAAGCGTGATTACGCGATTCTGAGTGGTTGATGTTCGTACTTAACTCTTAACGACGTTTTTACACAACTGGCCCCAGGCAATAACGTGGTACAAATTGACCAACTAGAACACGAGTTTACGAAAAAAAATGCCAGTTCACATTTATGCAGTACTGGCAGAATTTTGTCTAGCCTGGTCTTGCTAAGTATTTGTGTCGCTTGGCTTGTTCAATTCTGTTGCGTACTTTTTATGTATGCTACTGAAGGAGGCTATTTTATGAATGAAGATTTTCAGTAATTCATTTCGAGTCTATGTAATGGTCGAGGGTCGTGTGGTCGAGGGCAATAAAGTCGAGGGCGAGGGTAAAAAGTCGAGGGGCGAAAAGTCTCGATTATTTAATATTTCCATGTATTGGATCATTAAAAAAGATATTAAAACAATTTATTATGCCGATAATCATATTCATACTATAGTAGCTATATAATCATTCATTTAGATAATAAGTTTTTTCCTTAATTTATTTTGTTAAACTGACATTCCCATTTCTTTTAATTCATGAAAACTGATTGCTTCATCAGATGCTTAAATGTATCTGATACAACAGAGCTACTCATGTTCTAAATAGCAGACCAATAATTTATTTTCAAATATTGACATTGCCTCGTCAATATATAAAGAAAGGCCCGTATACACGAGCGATTTTTGCGGCGGTTTTTCTCCTGTTGAACGATGTGATAAAGTAAATAACCAGCGAACATACTTGGTCTAACAATTTCGCCAATGCGCTCGTAAGTCAACCAACTCGATAACATACGGAGTAAAATTGCAGCGAAAATCGCCCGCGTAAACGGGCCTGAAATTTACCTTATAATGCAAATACGGCGTAATCTAATAGATCATGTACGTGACAATAGCTGTTGTCTACCTGAAGACAATTACAGAGGGGGATGATATAATTTGAGATCATAATCCTGTTTCAACTCCCGTCGCTAGTAGTTTAGTCAACAAATTTTAATATATTATAATTCAAAAAGTGTTGCTTAAATATTGCGGATGAAAATAAAGATAGCCAGAGTAATTGAATTTGGATGGAGTTCCAAAACCTTGTCATGCCATTCTAATGGAGCTATGAACCAGTATACCGAAGATTTGAACTTCTGTTTTGCTTGTTGATCTGTATGGATACTACGTGCACAGCGCACGCGATAAAATCTTGCTTGTCACGTGTGAAGTGTTTTTAACCGGCAAGTGTACTCGAAGTAAACAGCAGGTGTTCAGTGAATTTGCTTACACTGTACAACCTCCTTACTGTCAATTTTTGATTTCTTTTCGGATAATGCCACCACAGAATGAAAACTTTGTTCGTGCCTTTGTACTTTGGCGGCATATGGAAGTTCAAACCGATACGATTCAAAGTTCGACAGCTCAAATTAATTGGCTTCCTCTAATGTAGAAGTCTTCAAAGTAGTTGATTACTGTCCAACGAAGTTTGCAATAGTTCCCCAAGAAAGTAATGTAAAATTGGCTGTAAAACTAAAACAGCATTGGTCACTCACACGAGCTGCATGAGACCCTGAGCACGCAACGCACGGTCTGTCAATGATTGCTAAATGAACAGGTAAAAACGCCCAAGCTGTTCTCGGTTAATAAAACAGGACCAAGCAAAATCGTGCAGGAATGCTACCTCCATTAGAACTTGCCTATAATCGGTTGAAGCCGCGTGTCCTGAAGGAATCTCTCGCCTGACACGTGCATGTTTTTGTCGGGAAATGTATTTTGTATTGATATGTAAATATTATAAGAAATCTGATTTTTCTAAAAACAAAGCGTGTTTGTGTCGGTTTTTTATTTACTTTATGTTTGAAACATGTATAAGCTTTAAAAAGTTAAAAAAAGAGTAAATACTACTTCAAAAACAATAATAATAATAAATTTATCACTTATATAGGACTATTTACGGTAGCAGATCAGAAGCGCTTTACAACAGTTGTATACAAATCCGATATTTACACTATAAACGTATAAATAAATATAAAAAAATTGCGTCAATAGTTTTGAGTCTAATAATATCAATGATTGATTTGCCCAAAAGGTATAATATGAACTGATAGCTGTTTGACCTTAGTTCCATTGAAATAAAATTTGAGAAACGTTTCAGCAAGTTTTCGCCTGTTTTCGGCCAACTCTTTGTTTGTATTCTCCAGATGGCCGCGCGTGTTTTTTGCACAGGGCCTGGTGATTCCCCCAGATTTTTGGCTACAAATTTCCCGCCTCAGGTAGCCTTCCAGTCCACTGACAATGTTGTTAAAATTGTTTTTGCAACTTGTTCAAGCTTCACAAGTTGCACAACACTCTTCCATTCTGTTTTATCAATCGGTAACAACTTGGGCGTTTTTACGACAGCACATGCGTTAAAATCATCAAGTCGTTGCAATGTTAATAAGAACAGCACGCAACAGTGTTGCGTTGCAACTGATATTCACAGTTTTTTCTCAGTATTCTTATACACCCGATTCAAAGTTAACAATAGATATTGTTTAATATTGTTGACAACTGTAAACAACAGGTGCAGCACAGCATTGCGGCATCCTGTTATACCACAGCCTCAGAGTTTTTGGCTGTGATAAATGCCAAGCTTCAATTTGGTGGCAGCGTAGTCTGCGATAGTGCCAAGTCCAAAGTCGCCGATATTGCATACAAGTAATTCGGCCCACGATCCAATCTAGACTACTCTATACTACACTAGACTGGCTCCTTACTAATCCAGTTTGTCTTCTCAGTTAGTGTACTACATGCTATAGCTACATCCAAACCAATTCAGTTTATACATTATAGAGTGAAAGATTGATGCGGGTAACCACGATTCTCCATTCTTTACTTCATTACATCAGCTACTACTGTATGACAAAATGACAACAAATGGTGTGAAATTTATCTGTATCCACAAAATTACGCTATAGACAGTTTAAAAAGATTGAAAAGTGATTAATGAAAGGAAAACGTGATGTTTGTAAGGGTTCTTTATCGCAATATAATAATTCCGAACTGATAAGCATGTGTTTCGTTTTAACTTTCTTCATGAATTATTAATAAATTTCGCAAAATTATATAATACACAGAGCAAAACAAATGGCTCGACGATTTTCGCAAAACTTGTCAGCAATATATTGTTCTATATACCGAAATATCTGTACATAGTTACACCCTGTGATTTGGAATCCATTTTCACAAATCGGTTATGGTCGTCATACTTTGATTAAATTCACTTTGGGTCATGCACCTTTTTAGACTT
>JAOBYK010070015.1:0-21167 GCA_025434845.1 Phenganax subtilis | reverse complement strand
GTTATGAAAAACACGTCATTCAACAGCTAAAAGCCTGATCTGTCTAAATATTAAAAAATTACACTTGTTTACCGAGTAATTTTTGCACAATAGCGTGCCAAAGTTGGATTACGTTTTCTTTGAGACACCCTGTATGTCTAATATTTTTATGTTGCGCGCGTGCATCAAGTCTTACCCATATTCTGACCAAGTAATCAATGAGAATTGAGAATGGTAATAATTCATGCCAAAACTGGCAAAGCACCGCAAAAAACGAAAAATACCCATTACTATTAGTACATCAGAGATCACAGGTCAGCCGTGGAGGTTTTGCAATGCGCACCAGTCCTGAGATAATACTCCTCTTCTAGCAGACTTTTTATTGTTAAACTCAGAACCCTTCACTCCTTTTTACAACTTTAATTCATTTCGTGAAGAACTTGTATTTTACAATATTCGCCAAAAGCATGTCGACTCGTACAATTTACAACTGATTCTTCGACCTTGCATCTTATATGTTACAGAGCATTCAAAATTCCTTTATTCCAATGAAACATGATGACTAACGCTGTATCTATAAACGCGCAAGCTACTATATGGTCAATCGTCACTTCGAGTTCACTTTAGTAGTCTTTAGTACGTACAATACTACTGTGCTACTTGACTTTTTTGACACCATCCACCCGACAACCATGGAGTGCTTTCTGTAACTGCTACGCATCATTCCTTACAAAAAATAGCAAAGCTCCTCGTAGATTGTACAGCTTTTCCCTCTCTCTACACGAGAGATTTTTTCCAATACGCGTAGTCGCCTAGTTGTTGTGGTTCTTCTGAAGAATCACGATCTTTTTCTAAATCACGTTCAATTCTTTCTTTTTCTTTTCCTGTTAAACTTGTGTCAATATAGCCATCAAGATCCTTGCTTGCAGGGCGACTGGAAAAAATATAAAAACAAGCGAAGTGAGCGATCTTTCTTGCTATATCTGCACTCTACCAAGGCTTTAGATACGAACGCAAAGCCTTGGAATTATGCATAGAAGCCAAAACGACTTTCAACTTTTTCAAGTGTGTACTTTGTTCACTTTCTGTTAGTTGAGAACCTTAGTTTTGATAATACCCCGTTGTTCCACGCGGTCCTACTGGTGTATTTCCTTATACTGGCAGTAAGGGAAAAAGAGAGTCATGCCATATCGCAGAAATGATATATTTATGCACGATTAGAGAACAGACACAAATGCTTTTTGAGATTGCGAAGAGTCCCAAACGACATGTAGTAGTTTATTTTATACAATATTCTTACCACATAATATCAGGATTCTTCATTATTTCGGGAATGCGATCATTTTGCATCTTTTCAATCTCACTATCTTGCCTCGTTGCTTTATTTGGTATAGCTTTATCAAAGTGGAATTTTTTCCCTCTCGCATTTTGATCTCTGAGCAGAAGGGAATCAAGTTCGTTTTCGCCGGGTGACGGTAGAGGAGGTAAAGGTGAATTACATTCAAACGGGTCCATGTGAGGAGATTTGACCTCTGACGGAGACAAATATTCATTCATCACTTCTCCTTGAACTTCAAGATAGCCGCATCCCCCCTGATAAATTAATTAAAACATCTTATGCAGCAAACCTTAATTTTGATTGTACACCTGTACAAGTGTACACCTGATTGTACATCTGTACACCTCGTTGTATCTATGCCATGATACGAGTTTACAGAGAATCAACATTAAAGACACTGCTAGTTTTGAGTCTACAGCTTTCTCTCACATAACCCAAACATCGCATAATAATTATAAACCGTTTTGTTTCGCAATTACTTTACGCCAAATTTGAAAGCATTTTTTGAAAAGCAATATTTGTCTGTCGAAGTTCATATTGTGATGTTTGTCAATCAATTTTCTCGACTTTTAGATTCTGTTTCAACTTGTTTTAATGCCAAATTAAGGATAAATGATCTAAAATAACACAATAACATTTTAATGATTTTTACCTCGGAAGAAGTATGAAGTTCAATAATTTTATCTAGTATTTCAACCAATTCTTTAAATGATGGCCTGCAATCTTTGTCCTCGTGCCAGCATTTCATCATTAATGTGGATCTACAAGTTGCGATAAAAAGTTATGTACAAACTGCGTACTATAAATAAAATACGCAATATTCACAATCAACATATTCACACAATGATGGTGCAACAAAATTGGGTATTTTTCCAATTACTTAATGAATAAACTACTAGTTTCACCAGTAAATCTCGCGATGTTGAGAAATAATTTCAGTTGAAAAAACACTGAACAAATCAGCGCACCCTAGTGACAAATAAAAAAGAATGTCTTACATCTCATCTGGGCATGCGTGTGGTGCTTCCATCCTGCGACCACGTGCCAAAAATTCCGCGACTTCATTGGGAGGAATATTAGGATACGGGGTTCCACCTGCAGAACAATAAAAACTAGTTGACTTTCAGGATGTAGTGGGATGTAAACGATTCAGGTAAATGATTATGTGTTTCATTAAGGCAAACCTCTGTATTAACAAAATTGGGTAATTTCATCACAGATATGTATCAGTAAGAATAGTTCTTACCAAGAGTGAACAACTCCCACAGTACAATACCAAACGACCAACTGAAACAAGAGAAAAACTATAATTTTAACACAGCAAGAGGTAATGATTGATTAAAAATAAAACATCGTGTGGAGAATATTTTCAAGTGTACAGCTAATCACGAATATCTTTTTTTGGTCTCGAACCGACTCCTAAACGAATTCTATAAGCAATCCATTCTTGCGCTTTTTTGAAATGAATACAATTTATTTCGTGATTACATAATTATACGCGTACTCCACAGTTGCTTTAAAAATAGTATCCTTTGTAAACTTACACGTCGCTTTTTTCGGTAAATAACCTTTGGATAATTGCTTCAATTGCCATCCACTTTACTGGTAATAATCCCTATGAACAACACAATGAAGTGGTATATTAGGTCTAGATATAGATTGCATTACAAGTAAGAAACTTTAGCATATTAAGAGGGATCATTTTAACAAACCGACCAAACCCACCAATACATGGTGAAGTAGCAAGCTAAGATAACCTCATCCAATTACTTACAGTTGACGTTTTTACATATTGACTGTCTTCTCCTACATCACGTGCCAAACCAAAGTCGGCAATTTTAATGACGTAATTATCCATCACCAAAATATTTCTCGTCGCCAAATCTCTATGAATGCACTGAAATCATACAAATCGAAACATGAAGTTTTTATTCCAATACGAAGTGACGTCATTCGCAAAAAAAAGTTCATTGAAATAGAAAAAATTTCTGCACAAATGAAAAGTCTGATTCACACAGACAAGTTCGTCAGCGATTTTCTCCTCATGGTGTATGCGATAAAATGGATTTATATGAAAGCTAAGTATGTGAGCCAGCGTAGCAAAGTATAATGACGAGTGATCAAAATGTAATTCACTCAATTCCATGCGTTAGGAAGATAAAAATTCCGACGAAATCCCTAGTGTGAAGGCTTAAGTTCTCACGTACCATTCTCGAAGCAAGGAACTCCATTCCTCTTGCGATCTGGTACGCAGCAATAACAAGATCTGTCATCGTCAACTGAATGTTCGGATCTTTCGAAACGCCTTTCCATTCTGTTTCATAAATGTCTCTTCTATTTCGCAAGAACTGCAGAAGATTTCCATTTGAGCAATACTCAATGATAACCCATAGCTCACTTTCACGGCCTAAGTTATCAATAAACACATTAAAACATATAAAAACGGATGAACAAAATTTTCAAAAGTAGTTTTTCTCTATAAAGATCATGGTCCTAAACAGATAGCATGGTCTCTGTAATTTGCAACGAAAAATGAGCTAGCTAGGGCATGCAAACTTGTCATAAAAACCATTTCTAAATATTTATAAACGTCGAATCATCCACCAGTTCAGCAAACGAGCATCCTTCACTGTACACCCAACGGAGTTTTTTCTCCGTGCTTAAAACAATTACCTTGTGACATTTCAACAGAATGTGTTTCATATATTTTAGCATTTGTCGTTTTAAATTGCAAAGTAACAGAGTTTATACTGACCTATATAATTATAGCAATTAAGGTCACCCACCTTTCGTGCACGCGCCCAGTAAATTAACTATATTCTTGTGTTCTCCAACATGAATAAGAATTTTCAACTCGGACAAGAGATCCTTGTATTCGGTTTCACCACTGTCCTCTAAACAAATGATTTAAACATAGTTTAACACCTGTGGGTTCACTCTCATGCTAAGACATTGGCATGTCAAACTCCGTACAATCACACTACAATCTATGTCAAGTATAGGTCGTCGTTCTTGCACACAAGCACCTACGTAATTGTGTTGCAGTTGTTATTATTGCTGCTATTAAAATCGACTAATTGAAATACCTTTAAGAGTTTTCACCGCGACTTTTGTCATCTTATTGTTGTTAACGTAATGATTACGTCTCACGGATCCCCCAAATCGTCGCCTTGATGATCTTCTCTTGGTACTATTTCGAGGATCAAACGCGACAATACCCATTGCATCCGCCAAAAAAACTTTACCAAACGCACCAGAACCAAGTTCCCGAGCTGAACATAGAAACAATAGGCAGTGTTTATAAAACACATCAATGAACAGAACAATATACTGCACTGAATACGTTTCATCAGTTTTCTGTTATGTCGTTACACTCTTTGAAACAAAGTTCATTTGAGTTCATTAAATTTGACTGCATGAGTATGATTTTTGACGATGCACCAGATTGAAAAATGTATAGTCGGTGAATCATGCTTCTTAATTTCCCATCCTTGTTAATCTAGATAGGAATTTTTTGTTTTATGGACACCAGGTTTCTTAAGTTCTATTGGGTAATTATTACTTGGGCATTGGTTGTCTTTTGGTGACGCAATGGAAGATTAACAGAATTGTAAATGCGGCATATTCAGGCAAATATTCGCAGTTTACGCATGTCTTGGCGAGAAAATGCTTACTGATTGCCTGAAGTGCACCTAGAACTGTGATGCTTAGAATGTACATTCATGTTGTACAACCTACGATACAAGCCACAATCAATTCATATGTCGTATTTACTACATGGGATTTGTGCTACGTTTATACTTAAATAGTACACTTACAGAACTTCAGCCTGTTTCTTGGGAATTCCCACTCGGCATCATAAGGTAGTTTATTAGTTTGTTCAGTAAGTGGTGTGTGTGGGTCTAGCTTTTTAATGTAGTCAGGAAGGGGAGGTAGGGTCAATATATAAAATCCGCCATAAATTTTCTTTCTTTTGTATAATACAACGGATACAATGATCACAATAATGAGAATGAAGAAACTGACACAACCAATGACGACCGCGTACTTCTTAGAGTCGTTTGGAGGAGGAGCAGCAGATTTTCCAAGAACTGGAGGTCCTATGAATTATGAAATAGATGATGTATTAAAAAAAAAGAGCTTACAAAGTGCGCTCTAGATCATCTAACCAATGATTATTATAATCAACTTTTTAATTAGTCTACTAGCCAGGACGTGGTGTATTATAACTACATGTTGTCAGAGAAAGTAAGCCTTACTTTCTCTTTCTGCATCCACTAAACTTTCCTACATACTATAAAAAAAAAATGCTACGACGTGTCTATATCGACCTCAGTCCTGAAAAATACTATACTCCCTAAATTAATTAGAAAACCAAAAGTTTTACAGGCAATAAATGAGTATGAAGAGAGGCAAGGGTAAATGATAAACTTTCTATAATTCTAAGCGTATGAAACATACTTAGAGAAAAATTCTCTCTGTCCGTTTCAAAGTCATTTTGCGCAATACACAGGTATTCTCCGATATTTGTTTCATCCAGAATGTCAAAATGCAGTTTTTCCGGTCGTTCGTTTGCCACAGGAATGAACTTTGAAGTTTTCACATCTAGCTTCATCCACCACACACGTGGTGTAGGATTGCCATCTGCAAAACAAGTTAGAGAAAACGCTTTCCCAAGTTCCATTGTAGTATCTGGAAATGTTTTAATCTTTGAAGGAGCTGTAATGATATAAAGATAATTCTTTAGATGCATAGTTGGTGTTAGTTACAGATTTATGCATGCAAGCAACTCCAGTTGATCTTTCTTTTAACTCTACTTTTTCTTTTGTGCAATTTCGTGATTTCTTAACCAATGACACACGCACAGTGGTCTATCTTTCAACCTTTTTCACTTGTTGACGTTATTTGCACAATTTGCATGCAATTATGAATTTATAAGAACTCATGCAACGTTGAACTATTTCTAAACTCAGCCAAAACCGTTTGAGACGTGGTTTTTTCTAGCCCTTCATATGAAATTCCGCTTTGCAAGAAAAGAGTTCTATAATGCATTTTACTAAATAAAAAAAAACCTTTTTCGATACATTAAATAATTGTATTCTTAAGGCTGATTTCTAGTTACGCGTTTTTGACACGCACGTGAACGCACGTAAAAGTGAAAATTGGAATAAGACCTATCTTATATCTTATATAAACAATCACAAGAGAAAGCGTTTAGAATTTTGAATTCTAAATAACCACGAGTCTACTGTTCATGTATTTTTAAAAACTATAAAACTTTGAAGGATTGAAACTTTTACGTTCGTGTACGTGCGTGTCAAGAACGCCTCACTGGAAAGCAGCCTTTAGAACAACAAATTACTGCATGGACATACTCACCAGTTACATTTATCAATGCAGTTGCCGTGTCATTACCGAGTTTGTTGTGGGCTGTACATGAATATTCACCTAAATGCTCTATATAATCTGCATGACAAATCACCAAAACATTGGCATAATCCTTTTTCTCATCTGTCAACTTGTAGATGCCTTTAATCATGTTGTTGCAAGCACTATCTCCCCGAACTGATTCAAGAGCTGTTAAAACTTTACCATCCTTTCTCCATGTAATTCTAGGCTGCGGGTGTCCACTAACATTACATCGAACAACGAAGGAAGAGTCTTGCATCTTTGTGAACGGTCTCAGCGGGAAAACCACCGGAGCTTTTAGTTCTAAATGCATGACAGATAGGAGTTAAAAGCATTCATCAAACAAATAGACATGCAGCACAACGTTTGAATGCATGGTAAGGACAGGGGTGACACACACATGGTTTGGCCGGAAACTCGGTAAACTTGAAAAAACCTACAGTGTAACGATATTCAATGGCATATAGTACACATTCTTTACTGTAAAACTTATTAAACAGGAGCAGATGCCAAGAATGCAACTTTCAGCCTTCTGTCGCGAATTAAGCCTAAAGCAAGAGCATGTCGGGGCAACGCTCTAGCTACTGTATAGAATGTTTGACACAGAACTAGCTGCCATGGCTAGCGATGCTACTGGTAAAGATCCCTCAACCTTTGGTTGGCACGGTTATCTACACAGCATTTTGTGAGGTAAGCATAGCATGAATATCTATTTTCAATCTTGATATCTAAAGGCCCGTTTACAAGGGCGAGTTTCGATGTAATTTTTCTCGTAATGAACGATGTGAAAGAGTGGATAACTGGCGGGTATACGTGGTCCAACTATTTTGTTAATCCACTCGCCAGTCAACCTACTCGATCACATACGTTAAGAAGAGAAAAATTGCAGCAAAAATCGCCCGTGTAAACGGGCCTTAACTATCTTAGCCCGTACGAACTACGCTGGACTAATCATACGCAACCCATTACCTCGCACTTTGAGCGCTATCTCCGCGTCGATGATCTCTCCATTAAATTCACCAAAACACTTGTATGTCCCAGCATCCGTAACTCTGACCTTCTTAATATGTAATTTATTATACACAGTGCCATTATTAGTTGAATTTTCTACCCTCATACGTAAACTCTGCAGCACGACAGTGTTATTATAAGACCACTCTACTTTGTTCGAAGTAAACATAGCGACTCTACATGAAAGCAAGACATCTTGATCTTCATCAACTACAACCAAACTTCTTTCAGCTTTCAAAGGCGTCGGACCTGAAAGTTAAGTAAATGTTGCTCTACAGTACTCTAAAACTCTCTCATCTGTGAACCAATATTCAACGTTTCAAGAGATCAAAAGACAAAATCTCAATAGCTATGGATTTATCAAAAGGCGAACTCTTAACATTTCAAGAGTTCAAAAGCTTTCGACTAATTTAATTTCCCCTCACAAAAATCTTCCGCTTCAAGCATCAACATTTTGGTTTAGGTGTTATACATCAGAAACGGCGCTTGAAAATGGCATTAAACATCACCTGTGACAGGGACAATAGCCCAATCGTGATAGTCCACTCCCATTTTGTTTTCTGCTGTACATCTGTAAAACATGTGCTCTTCATTGGATTCCAGAAATATCGTGCTTTTCTTGTTGGTGGATACAATTTTGATACCATTTTCTTTACCAGTAATTATTTGCCAGTTCGAGTCATTTGGTGGACAATTATCTTTCGTGCACCGCCAATCTGTTAATTGCGCCATCCAAGTGAAGGCCGTCACTTCTGGGTTTGCTACTGCATTGCAAACTAACTCCGTGACTGGACTATCATCTGTGTACACATGAACGAGATCGAGTTTCTTTTCATTCATTGCTGCAATTTGTGGTTTGCCTATAAAGGTTATTTCAAGTTGACTTTAGAGACACATGTATACCGAATAGAAAACAGTTCTGGTTAAAATATTTCTTCAAATTCCAAAAGCATACGCTAGCATTTTGTCTTTCGTAAATGAATATTGATTATACAGTAGAGACTTGAAAAAATTGAAACCACGTTCATGCAAACAAGTGAAACAACATGTATTTCTCTGATTTAGACGGGAAAGTACTTTTTAGACAGATAGCTTACCTAGCACGTTCAGCGTGAATTGTTTCGTCACACTGCCAAGGGAATTGGACGCGATGCATTTAAACGTAGCGTTATCACGTGGGAAACGTAATTTCTCTATAAATATTTCATATGCTACAATGTCATAATTGTCGTCAATGAACATTTTGCAATCGTGTTCATCATCGTAACATTCGGAGAGAAGAAGATCTTTCTTGCCGTCATTTACCCTGTACCACTTAATTAAAGGTGTAGGAATGCCCTTCACTTCGTACGATTCGTAGAGTTCACTGTTTTCATTTTGAGTCAAAAATGATTCTGGAAATGTCGTGAATCTTGGCTTTTCGAACCCTAAAAACGAATTAGCACTTCAATACACAAAAGTGAAAAATCAAAGATTTCACTCATAAAACATTTACCAAGTGAGAAACAATGTGAGAAACAATGATGTACGTTTGAAATTTAGCGCGATAGTCAAACAAACAAATTGCTGATGCCGTTCATATTTTACGCATTATACGGTATTGTCATATACTTGCACTTGAAAATAATTAGGTATGCAGAGTTAAATTAAACAATGCGCTTTCTACTCAGGCACTTTAAATGAAACGCAGTAAAGCACGAGGTTCCAATCTTGTTTTGAATCTCTCAGACTGCATGTCAAGCAATGATTGTCACGGACTCTGAACACAGCACTGGTGTGTTTGCTGATAAGAAAAAGAGATTCTATTTTTGTAACCAAAAAAAACTTATTAGAAGCGGATTCAGTCGTGCTTTCCCCTATTCAAACACAAAATGCTCACCTGTATCAAGGCCAAGATACTCTTCAGCGTGCTTCGTCCACTTTACACTTTTTCTGTGTAGTTCACATATATACACGCCATAGTCGCTGACATTAAATTTTTCTATCGTTAAAGATTGTACAGTTTTTGAAAGCTTCGCAACCGTATTTATAGATTTCACCATCTTCCAGTCTTTTCTGGTTCCATTTTTTTTGCTTTTGTACCACGTGAGTTGAGCCCATGCATTCGTGGAACACTCAAGCTGAACGTCATTTCCATATTTGATTTCACCGTGTGATATCCTCGGTACTGGTTTAGGTTTGCCTTCTACAATGATATGTAGTTCTTAGAAAATAAATCAACAACTTTTCAAAATATTTGCCTAAGACTTTGAAGTCAACAGCGAAGCAATGATCACCAGTCATAATACGTGAAGTCTGGAAAATTGTATTATTCAAATCTTTTGAAATGCAGTGTCTCCTGTGTACAATGAAGGGGCTTTTGAGCAGATTCATTTGCACATAGCGCGACTGGTTGGCATGGCCAGTTGCTAGGAATCAACATTGACTCTGAAGTTTCTGGTTGTAAATCAACAACTGACCAATTGTCACAGAATAAAGAACTATACGGAATGGTCATTCAGCATGCAACGTGTGCACGTTGTTTTATGCAAAAATATGCAGTTTACTGGCCAGAGTAAGGGCGGACAACATGTGCAATGCCATATGCGCGAGCAACCCTTCTGTACAGATTGTTATTCTGTAATCATGAAAAACTATTAAATCTTAAAGCAGCCATACACGACGGCAGGGCGATGACGACAGCAAACCAAAGTAAGACGTTGAAATATATATAAATAGAGCAAATATACATGCAAAGTTTGTAATGCAGTAATTTACCACATGTTTTGAATATTACACCAGGGGCTAGCGCAGTTGAGCGAACACCATACGCCGCTAATTATTAAAAAAATATATTACATTATGAACGCTGAGCCTGCAACCCAACCTACCAGCCCCACCCTACTGCATTCTAGCGATCAACCCTATTTGGAAAAGTGCTCGGGTCACAGCTTGTGCTGTTCGCGTTGTGGAGACGTCAAACGAATTTGTCATTTGCCGTCGTAACTACAGCCTCAACGACGTCTAATTCTAAACTCGCATAACCATCAATGAATGATTTGCCGATTGCCAGACCCCCTCATTTTTGCACGGTTGATGCAATGAATAGTGGGATCGCTAGAGGGCAAATATTTTTATTAATATATTCTTCCGAAGGAATATAAATTGGCAACTGGCAAATCATTCATTATTAATTTGTTTTGGGCTGCATGCTAGATTTCATTGTGTAGGTAGCTTTTGTCCTTTCTCACCGTCGTGTTTGCGTATAAAGTCGCTAGAAAAGGATTGTTTACACGGCAAGACAAGTCATACATGATGTCATCTTGGCATATGTAAAGGAATGAACAAAGTAGAGACATCACATTTTAAATTTTACCATCAGCTGATTCGCAACAATGGTACTGTCACCAATCTTCTTCATACGCCAAAAAATAGAGCAGAATTAACCCGCACGTGCGCAATTTGTGTACTTTTGAGCCAAGATGTCAACAAACCCCCTACCCGGTATCGTTTTTTAAAGTGCATTCAATTGTTTTCAATTTTCATGAAATGATACAACTTACCATGAGACAGAGTAATCAAGAGCACTTTGAACGAAGTTATATTATCAGCCCGGCACTGATATTGACCATTATCACTCAACGAAATGTTAGATAGTCTAAATATTTGCTTGAACTGTTGAACATGACCTTTTGGAAAAACACGATGGTAACCGTTATTCCCGCTTTTGTCAGCAGTCAACCACAAAGTTACATTGATGTTTGGGTCGCTGAGAGAACAGTTGATAACCACGTCATCACCAACGTAGAACAGGTAAGCCTCTTCTTTCTCTTGCAACCATCTAGCAGACTCTGAAATTGAAATAAATTTAATACGCTATTAGCTATGCATATATAATTTATATCAAGTTTAAAACTTTTCGGCGACTGCATGCACAGGTATACTATAAAGCATATTCGCTACTCGAGTGCGATAAAATTAACGTAGCTTGGAAAGTAACGTCAAGGACACTAGTGCAACTTGTAGATAACTCCCGGACCCCCCACTGGCGAAAGTTGCAAGGTATAACTTTCAAGTTTCGTGTCCGAGTCAGTTGAGTACAGTATACTGTCATTATAACAGAGATTTATGAACTTTCACATAGGGACCCGTATTCCTCTCAAAAAGCTTCCACGGCCTGCCTCGAAATCGTTTTTCTGACAAGAGGCGATTAATGTGTGCTTTAATTACATTTTGTGTGCAATATATATGCGTCTTTGTAGTTGTGATGTATAGCTACATGGTAGGATTTTATTGCGAACTTCATCTTGGTGAGAAAAAGGTAATAATAAAGAACATTTAAAATCATTGCAAAATTTATTTTACTAATTTTCTATCGTTTTCTTAATTCTCAAGATATTTCGTTCAAAAGCGGGTCTATTTAATAAGCAGAGAAAGTTCAATAAAACTAATGAAAAAATGAAAACGAAAGCTCTTAAATGAAAGTAGTCAGTTTATTGTAAATTTAAACAGCCACTCGGTGTAAACTTAGAAAAGCTCATATGATACCAATTAGTTGTCCAAAAACTTCTCCGCTAGACAATGTCGAAAAACCCGCAGTAACTACACAAAATAACCAAGCTTCTACAAATGAAGTTATCAAAGTTTTGTTTGAAATTGAAAGCATTTAAATATCTGTTAAGCGAATACTATTTGTTTTTTGTGTGTCTATAGTAGCTATAACTGTATAAGTAAAAAATAAGTATTCTCACAAAGGAACGTATTAACCATGGTGAATGGTTTAAGCCCAGTCAAGAGAACTGTTTTAAGAAACAAAAATTTTAAGAACACTACGCACTTCGGCAGACCGCTTTTCAGGTGTATCGCCTGCTTATTGTGTACTGAATAAAAGCTTGTATTTATACTGGAGCAGGACGCGATGAAGTCATCGGGCTTGAATAGAAAGGTGTCAAAACAATGCCCAGTTAAAAACAAATTCTTTTTGCCGACAAAGATCCGGATCTTTGAGCTTAATGTGAACGGCTTCCAATGTCTTCAAGGCAAAAGGCGTTCTGCATTTTTCTAGAATGCTAAATTGAGAGCTCGTGTATGCTTGGCCACAAGAATCATTTAACAGCAAATGTTTACCAATGGCCGAGTCGCAATCAATTAGTTTGGAAGAGTTACAGCTTCTGCTGGGTTGTCTTCTTGCTGGTTTGGCCTTATTTCGAATAGCAGTAGGAATGTGCTGATTGACTCTGTCACTTAGCGTTTGGGTTGTTCTACCCCCAGTGAGAACCACACTCACATTTAAATTGATAAACGACGGGGTCATAGGCGTACCAGACGAAGGGCAGGGGGGGGCAACTGTCTCCCCCAACTCATATGAAACAAGGAAATTCGGGAAATTTTTCGAGGAATTTGGCAAAATTTCGGGCTGCATTGCCACAAAGTATTTTAGAACACCACATACACGGCATGCATTGCTCCTAACGGTTTATGCTATCGAGCAAATTCATTTCAATGATTTCAGTCTAAATTGATAATTTTTTCGGGCAATCTTTTTTGGGGCAAAAATGGATTGCCCCCCCTAACAAATTTGATCAGGCACACCAATGGACGCCGGGGGTAGGTGGCAAAATAGTCTTAATGGTGAAGACAAATCTTAATTTAGCAGCAATGAATGTTTTGTCAATAATCTGCTTGAGATTATTCTCAAAATAAGTTTCCGAAATTTGGCCTAACCAGGGTAGTTTCAAGTACACAACACATATTTCTGGACCGATAAACTTCCTTTATCTGCATTAGCTTGACCAAAATTTTTTCAAGCAGCCGCCCCAGGTAGCCCATTACTGAGGAAAATTGGTTTGAGGTTGGCAAGGTCATCTTCCAAGAACCTATCAGATGAATTTTTGCGAATGCGATCATTCAGACATTTATTAATGATAGTTTCCTTCTTTTGGGGCGGAAAGAATCAAAGTGGGTAAAAAAGACGACTAGAAGCAGTCTTATGAGTACGCTAGTTAGGAATCGTTCTGTTTCTTTATGCACTAGTAGCTACATCCAGGAATGGCAGTTTTATTCTCACTCTCAAATTCACAAGTGAATTGAAGTGAAGGATGAATATTATTTATATAAGGCATCTAAGAAAGAAGGTGCGCGATCTCTGTTGATGAAAAGAGCAAAAGTATCGTCCACGAAGCGTTCGTACCAATGGGGCAAGGCATGAGGACGAGATTGATGAAAAAACCTTGTCTCATGATAGCCGACGAAAATATTCGCAAGTAGTGAATCCAAAGGAGAACTCGTTGCTACACCATCAATTTGTTTTTACATGCATCGTGTCGCCAAAGCTAAATTCAACTCCTTTTGTAAGCAGCAATCATTAAGTCTCGAAAAGCATCCTCAGAAATATTAGGTGGTGTAATTTCTGAATGATAAAGAGTCTATACAGATCTGTATAGTTTCACCAAGAGGGATATTCGTAAAGAGATCAACTATGTCAAAATAACACATGGTTGGATTATCAATGTTAAGATTTAACTTCCTTATCTCAGCTGCAAAACTAAACGAGTCTTTCAACACACGTGATGAAGCCCGATAACTTCATCGCATCCTGCTCCAGTATAAATACAAGCTTTTATTCAGCACCCAATTCGCAGAGGATGCACCTGAAGAGCGGTCTGCCGAAATACATTGTGTTCTTAAATATTTCGAAGTCTTTCTAAAGTCCAAATTTTTGTTTGTTAAAACAGTTCTTCTCAGAACTAGGCTTTCTTAAACCATTCACCATGGTTAATAGCTACATTTCTTTGTGCGATTTTTAAATTTCTTACCACGACAAAATCACCGTTCTAATAAGTATTCTGTTTACTCTCACATATATGAGTTTCATTTCGTGAATTTTACCAATCGGGATTTTGCCTTTGACCAAGGCTGCTTTCCAGTTACGCGTTTTGGACACGCGCGTACACGCACGTAAAAGTTTAAATCCCTCACAGTTTTATAGTTTTTGAAAAGACACCCACAAATAGACAGGTAATTATTTAAAGTTCGAATTTCCTAGCAATTTTTCTGTCTGCTTGTGGTTGTTTATAAGATAGGTGTTATTGCAGTTTAAACTTTTACTTCCGTAAACGTAGGTATAAAGGCCCAAACAGACCGAATGCGATTCAAAAACGCGGCGCAATTACTCAGATTTCAAAACTAAATAGAACCGTCAGTGGAAGGGAATTTTACAAGATATTCAGACCAAACAGTTAAAATCGTTAAAGTGCTTCTAAATACTTAAAAGTATGGAACAGGATTAAAGTTAAATGTAACTGAAAATCAAAAATGCTCGCCGCTTTGTCGAATCGCGTTCGGTTGTAAGGTATCGGCAAGCACACTCAATATACACTTTGCACGTAAAGGTTTTTGAAAACGCTGCTAGAAACAAACAGCAGAAAACAGTGCGTTAAAAAAGCATAAAAGTATATAGCTACGCTTCCAACTTCGGAAAGGCATCGAATGGTAATCCTGATGTAATATTTTTGAAGGGAATCAAGCGTGGCAAGAACGGAAACTCATCAAAAATATTACAGACCTTAGTTCTTTGTTTTACTTAGTATTCAACACTTTAATCAACAGTCTATCCAAGCAATAAAAAACAAGATGCTCCAAAATAAAAAACAATTATGTTTCACCGCATTCACTAAATAATAATGAAGTAAGTTTTCGCACAGTCATGAAGAATAATGGATAATATTGGCAATAAAACGCAGTGACACTGCAGCTGTACCGGGTACAGGAGCTTGGCGCTGAGATCTAAATAGCGGTGTATAAAGGCACTGTACGCTTCTCATTTCAAGAAGTAATTATTTCATCATTCTAGTCGTATTTTCAATTAAAACTACATCTTAATAATAAACTATACACCTGCGCTTTTCGCTTTATTTACAAAAATCACATAGTCATTAAATACATAAAATGCTCATTTGACAACAGGGTGTAGATGTATGTGCATAATATACACTTAGTAAAATGCTGAGCAAACGAATTTTACAATTAACCCCGATTAGAAACATCTACGAGTTATGATAGCTGTAGGATGGTTGAGATTTGCCAACCACAAATATATAATATGACAGAACACCTATCAGATGTCAGTCAATTGACGAGATTCGTGTAATATTGATCGTTTCTTGTTGTTTACATTGCATATCAATGCTAAAATTGGGTTTTACTTTAATTTTGTCAAATATAAAAACAGAAAAACTCAAAAGATCAGGATTATCAAAAGCAATCCATATATCAAGCTGAGTTTCTAGACAATCACGTAAAGCGGATATATATACAGCGACAACAATGCACCGTGGCTCTTATGGTTATGCATGTATTTCTATAAATGGCGTTGATGAAATTTGAGCTGGAATTATCATTTGTGTTATGCTCCGAACCAAAGTGAGAATTTATATCTAAAACAAGCCGGTTTCATAATACATGTTAATCGATAACAAAATTAAGTTTAAAATACTTAGAAAGGGTAAAAATTCCAGTAATCAGTCAGACTGATTACCAAATGCTTATTATGGTAAGTTATTCGACAGTGAAAACTACGGCTACAATATACTCAATTTCATTTTAACCTAACAACAAGAACTTGTTTTAATGTGATAAGCGACGCAACTACTATCTTAATAAAACTATACGATTTCACACAACATGAACTCCAAGGTTGTGTTTAAACTGTACATCACACTGCAATAGTTGTTGCCGTGTCACGATCAACGATTATGAAAACAAATTCCTCCACTTCTCCACTTCAATGTAAAGACTGGAGAAATAACAACTTGTGATAGACTTCTAGAGTATTTCTTTTGAAAGCAATGAGACATATAGAACTTACCACAGATTGAGATTGTCACTGCCAAGCAAATGAGGAGGATGAGACGAGTTGTGGTCATCTTCTTCATCATTCACACGCTCAATTAAAGTCTTGAAAACATAAACCCAATATGAGCACAGAAAGCAATGTTTGTCAAGAGTTCTTTACTTCAGTTTATGATTCACGTTTGTGTGGTATTGTATCGCTTCCTTAGTCGCTCGGGTTTCCACTGAGTCACTGCACCATTGATGTCTGTCAATTAATCAGTGGCTATATTGACTAACGAAATGTTTAGAGATGCACGGAAATTAACTGCAGCATACAATAATTTTCGCAAGTGGGGGCGTTCCTAAGCAATGACGTCAGACGTTTTCTCCCAGCTACTCGCTCCTTCCTTTCCGCCTCCGACCGCTGTGTCGCAATGAAACAAAACTTCTTTTTAAACAAACAAACAAAAGTTGAAGCATGTTTTTGCACGTTTTCGCCTGGGATTTCTGAAGAAAAGGCACACGACCAACTTTCTTGCTTTCGTGATCAAAAACAACATCAAATTAAGTTAATGAGTTGACCTGTGGGGGACGAGGACACGTTTCTGTTTTTTCGATAACAGTCAAACACAAAATGTAAAACACGACAGACTGTTAGAAAAAAAAACAGTAACCTTGGCATTGAAAACTAGGACCTTCAAAACTGCAATCTGTGCTATGAAATTTAACCCAAAAAATTTTGAAGAACCATGAATAAATTCGCCATATATATAATAAATGAGGATATCTCAACTTGGTCTTAGAGACTTATTTGAGACTATATTACATATAACGACATAAGAGAGATTATAGTATGATTTACAATATTAAAGCTAGTATTCAGCACGAAAGTCTAAGAGCAAAACGAGCTATGGAATGGAGACATAACTGAACTATTACTAACTCGTAATGACTGAGCAATAACACTAGCTTTGCACTTTCCATACTCTTATTTTTTTAAATATATGTCTGCGAAGACTTTCACTGAATCTTTTAGTCTTAGACATGAGCACTGAAGCTTTTCCACCGAAAATGACTGCGTCTCGCTATAGCAGGAGACAAAAAGTCCCATGTCCAACAGTCCAAGACAAAACGAAAGTGCTGACATTAAACGATGGTTTGATGAGAAAAACGATTAGCTACAGTAGAGTGCCTGCTTGATCGTAAATCATATATCTGATGGCAATATTCTTTCATTTTCATGTCACTATCAACAACTGATTATTTATATAAATATCTTTTTTGTTGTGAGACTCTTTCTGAATTCGGCAAGCAAGCGTAAAGTTTTGACAACTGATTCCGAGTTGAATTACTTGCAATAGAATTATGTGCTACTGAGTAAAAAGTGCTATTAGATACTGACGTTCGCTTGTTCTCTTTGGATTTAATACTTTGTTTCCTTTGCATACATAGACAGCGCTGTGTGGATCTCAAATGAGAAAGATGATTTAATAGTCGTTGTACACACTGCAGACAAGTAACACTTCCCAGTGCAGTCGTAATGGCGCATTAAATATGATAAATTAACGTGGAGGATGAATTTAAATAGTAAGAGATTAACATCTTGAGATCGTACGTATAAGAATGATTAATAGTGATATACTGCACACTGCAGTGTCCACCTGGGCATGTGCGGCTTCCTGCCATGTTCCTTACAGGATGAGAGCTCCTTATCAAACTTGTTTTGGTTTGTATCGAGCTTCTGCATCCTGTTTTGTTATTCGCAAAAACGGTACGAAACATACCGAAACTCTACTCCATACTAAAACAGGGACAGAATGATAAAAATATAGTCATCATGTTTTCTTTCACCTAATCGTGTCACTGTGCAGTTCCGGCAATGATAGTGCTTCTACTAAAAGAAAGAAATAGTCGGGAGAAATAGACAATAATATGAAGTTGATTAGAACAAATTTGCTTTATTAGGCTTGGCCAAAGACAAATAGACTCTTGTACTCAAAAATGTATAGAAATATAAAATATTTAGGCCAGATGCGGGCACAATATACGGTGGTATATACAGTATATATAGCAATGAAAGTGAAATCAATATCCACAATATATAATGCAAATTCATACAAAACTAACAGCATATATTGCTTGTAGTAACGTTGAAACAGAAGAAATACTATTATCTTCGAGAGGTTCGACCGTTGCTACATGCCAAAACAGAGTTTCGTTGAGCGTTATCTGGCATTGCCAACATTTCCTCTCTGACTTTGTATAACATCATGTGTTATTGCAGACATTAATGCTTACTAGCTGGTGTAAACATTACTATAAATCCAAGTCAACACACGATCTGCAAATGTTATCGGAATTTCGGCAATAACCATCAATCGAATGGTGAGAATAGATAGAGCAACTTTTCGGCTACCATAGAGACCGAAGTGCATCACGAGATTACAGAGGTCTGCTGTTTATAATTTCTGTTTAATATTTCTGATTAAAGGAAAATTTTTAAATTTATCTTTATGGCTGTGAATATCAGTGTCATCAGTATGATACATTATATAGTACTATAGATAATATAGTATGTGCAAACAGATAGTGCTTACAAAAGAAGGAAACATAACAAACGACCTTTTGAAACTGAAGTGCTTTGGGGAGTGTCCCGCGCATTGTAAGGGTAACGTTGTCAAAATGCAGCAGAGTGTACAAAAAGATAAATAAAAAGATATAGATAGTATAGTTCAACCTTAATTGACTGTAGTGTGTCTATAGTGCCAATGTGCTATGAAAAAGTACCATTGCCAAAATACATATAACCTCTTCTTTCGTCGTATCGGAAGAGATGGGTTTTTCTGGTGTCTCAATTGACGCATGAGCAATCTATAACGGATGACTTTTTGATGTACCCTTTACAAGACTGAACCCGTACTGTTAAACCTAATAAAAATGTAGCTAAATACATGCATGGATAAAAATATTTTTTAAAAAATCATTGAAAGTCGTAATAAAATGCTTTGCGAAGTTTAAACTTTAAACAACGCTGACTGGAGAGTCGAAGAAGCACTGAGGAACCGCATATTGTCGATTTTTATGCATGCATTTAACAACAACAATGTCACATGGATACTTTTGAGAACTGCATTCTATGATGACAACGAAAACGTTTATATTTATATCTCTTTTATGCCTGTTGATGGACCCTCGCGTTCTCTGGCGCTTGATGACTATTTAACCGATACTGATGAGGAAGACTTTCAGTGATCTTTAAAAAAATGGGAAGTTCGAACAAGTTTTTTTCTTTATCGAGGACAAACTTTTGGTAAGAAACAACGTCAGAAAAATATTCAAAATTGTGATTAATCTACATTTAAAAGTTTATAAATATCTTGACTGTCTCAGTCTAAATTTAATTTTTGCTTCCTATTCAATTTTCACTGAATTTACTATATTTGATACCACGGATTATCCTGGACACCAAGAATCAGTGCTCATTTGGTCGAAACATATTTTCGTACGAAGCCGATTCATTTGCTACTTTTGCGTGAATGTTTTTCTTCTTGAAAACTTGCTGCTTATATCTAATGACTGCACGGGAGAAGTCCCTGCATCGTGCCCCTATCCTTCTGAGTTTTCAAGTAAACTTTCTAAATCGCAACTTTACATTTCATAACTTTAAAGTTAAGTTACAGCAACCCTCATATTCTTCAACGCCGCCAGCATGTACAATATATTTTGTAGTCACTGCAGCATATATAAATATAGATTTTTTGTCATATTGCATTTGTGTTCTGTATGCGTATAGGATTGACAATATCAAATGACAGATTCATCAAATAAATGTAGCTATTGATAAATACGCCGTGTGCAACAATTATCTGAGATCGGCACATACAAGCTCCATGCTACAAATCCAATTTTCTCGATGGTTTTATAGATGAACGACTAGAATAAGTCATATTTGCTGCTCTTGAAAAACGTTATCATGAAATATGCAAATGATTATACATTTTTCCCCATAAGTCTACCATAACAACCACCTGCAATTACCTGCAACAGGTGAAAATGAGTTGTCAAGTGATTATACGGTAAATTTTTCAACTCTTGATGTATGTGCTCTCCCTCCTTTAAAGCATAGAAAAATTACTCAAGATTTGTATAATATTTTTTCTTCACTATCGTGCATGCCATTGGCAAAAATGTTTTGTCATCATCGTAAACTCTATTTTGCTAGGCCGATCCAAAAATGCTTCCTAATGAAATCCAAAGACAACTATGCGGGGTGGATATTAGTACATGCAAGCTTACTAGTCGCTATCATAGTTAATTTACTGCTAAACTTAGATGCAGAGGAGGATATCACTTCGAACAAAGTAACAAATAACTTAACTTGCATGCCTTACAAGAACAGGGCATTACAGTTTCGTATCGGTTAGTTTTAAACATAGAAAATTCCCCATTGATTTGTCAAAGTAATGATCTACAAGGATATAAAACCAACTTTTTCGACACGATTGAGAAACTGGTATTATGCAGTTGTGGAACGATGTCACGTTTCTCTATAATTATTGCACAAATATAAATGTTTTAAACGGACTCAAGTTTGATTTGTACATACATATATATATAT
>JAOBYK010068904.1:0-16622 GCA_025434845.1 Phenganax subtilis | reverse complement strand
CATTGGAAGGGGGCATAATCAAAAGCCGAATGTGCAAAAATCTCGTAGGCGATTCTGAGGGCACTCTCGCCGTGAAAATATTTGATTTTCGAAGGCTCTAAAATGCTATTTCCTGCAGTTTGAGGGCAGTTTTAACACAAAAGACTCTACAAGTCCATCACAGTTGGCTGAGTAATACTCCTTTTGGTTAAAAATAATCTGGTAAATTAAGAAACAGCCGCCCACTTTCATTATGGGGGGTGCGTACTTCAACGCCCCCTCTTTTCTACGCCACCGTAAAACGTTGCGCTTGGTACACTTGTAATAACAATAATCGTTGTCCGGTAACTTTGAGAATGAAGATGGTTAAATAATAACATTCCACAGTTTTCCATCGATAGAAAAGTTTCAGTAAAAAGCGAGAGAATTATGGTCTCAGCATGCTGCCGCGGTGATGCTTTCGAATGTAACAAAGACAGCTATTGCAGTCTTCACTTTATCGGTCAGCAAGGACACACTGAAGAACACCTCAGTGCTGCACCAGTCAATTCCAGTAAAGAAAAAGTATTGCTAAACATACTGAATGAAATTAGAAATATTCTGCGGTTAGGGCTGTAGCTGAAAATGATAATGGGGTGGGTGCATATTCATATATTCGTGTTCTGCCCCACGGATTTGTTTTGAAAGTGATTGTTTTTACGGTATGTAAACATGATTAGAAAGTCTTAGATTGACGTTTACGGCAAACCGCTGACTGCAAACGGCAGAGTTTAAGCCGCATTTTAAAGTGAACTATGTCAGTAGTTCGATTTTATGGGAACCTGTATAATGAACTGAAGCGTGATTTCGCAACTTCGCTCTAGAAAACTGTTGATATTACAATCTAACGTGATTTAAAGTTTGCCGTTAGCAGTTCGCCGTGAACGTCAATCTAAAAGTGCCTAATATATGAATATTTACCTCCCTCCAATTATGGTGTCTCGTTCGCCCTGTCTGCGGTGCGAAAAACATTCACGCTTCCATCTTTTTATACATTGTACAATTTACTCGTAAAAGAGCAGCACTGAATATAAGAACTCAAAAACGTAAGCGTATTTCTTAAAGTAAATGACATTGTGAACATCGTGAGAATAGCATTCTCAATCAGACAATAACTATATGCCATCTCTGTTTCAAAATGTGCAACATCTTTTTCTTGGTCACTCAGACAGCCGATGTCTTCTTTCGAAATAAAAAAATCAGTCAAACATCCGCCCAATAACAAGAACAACTCTAGCCTCAGTTCTTGAACTTGATTTATGTGAGACTACTTGAGACGACTTTATAATCGAAAGCGTCAATGACAATATTAATGTCGATATTTTAAACAAACATGTGTGACACCAAACATTAAAGCAGAAATTAAGCTCAGACCAGCAAAGAGCTTTTACTCTTGGAAAACTTCACCAGTACAATTCCCCGCGTAAGAAAATGGAAAATATGGTAAGGAAAGCTAAAAATGAACTACTTCATAACAAAGCTAAAAAGTTACCCATCTCTGACCCGGTGAGCTGGTACAAAGCTATGCTCTATCAGGAGTATAGCTAAGATGTCAGTTTGCCGATGTCTAAAAATGAAACCTAAACATAGCTGAAAGGCTACAGAAATCTTTTAACGTTCCATGGGAAAACATCGAACCCAACAACTAGGCCCAGTTGGTCAGTGTCGAAAACAACTGTAGCCGATGGAGCTCCAGGATGGCTACTTTACCGTTTTTCTAGTATACTAGCTTTAGTAGTTCATGAAATCATCACAAGTACCCAAGTAAATATAAGCACCGTGTTTTCATCCCTGTGCCTGAAATACACGCACCAAATGACTTGAACGACGACTTCTGACAAATATCTGTATTACCACATTTAGGCAAAATCCTAGAAAGAGTACAACTGGACCAAAATGTCAGAGGCCCCGTTTACACTATACCGGATTGCTATCGGAGCAGCTCAAATTTTGCAACTATAAATGCTCTATAAAGATTCTTAATAGTAATGACACAAAGAAATATACAAAATCTGTCAGCCCAGTGAATATTTGCTGGCAACTGTTGCTCCTTAACAGTAAACCGCGAAGATATCGTGACAAGTGAATACGGTAGTTTTGTGTAAATGGGGCCAGCGATAGTACACTACATCCCATCCAATATAGCTTTATCAATGGCCGTTACTATATCAGTTTTGTTATTTATTTACACAATCGTTGTTCAACGCCACTGACAATACAATTACCATGACCAATCTGCTATTCATGCTCCAATTATCGACTTGTTCAGGAAATTGACAACTATGGCTAAACACAAAAGAACTAATTTTGCATTACTTACTTCGGGTGTGAACATGTACGACATAAGAATATTGTGAATTTTCACATAACATCAAGTAAAACGGACAATATGTGTGATGGAGATGTACGGTCGTTAAATTTTAATAGAATAATGTGTTGTGAACAAATTTTAAGTAAGAAATGAATCAGCAATTAAGTTCACGTTCATTTTACGTAAGATAAAACTTTTTTAATTACAAAACAACACCCTCATAAACAAAGTTTATGTCCTGGATCGAGAATTCGACATCTTCGACATGAACTATTTTCGATTCATTTCCACAAAAATCTTCTCCAACTTGACGTATGATATCATCTGATGATAGAAGTCTTGACTACATCAGGACTAGCAGAACATTCTCCAGTTTAGCTGGAGCAGTTCAAGCAAGGGTAAAGAAGAAGAAAGAAGACAGCCTCTGCCCAGCTTAAGACAGAAAAGTGAAATGTAACATTTTGATGTTACTCGTTTAAAACATCGAGGTCGTGCATGATCTTATTGCAAGCAACTTGAAATCTGGTCTGTGTTTGACAATTCAAAATCGTATCTGTTCAGTGCGGTATTCGGTTCACTCGAAATAGTTTTGAACTAAAAAGACCGGAAAACGGGGATGGTGGTTGTAGTGTTTTGCCCAGGTCACTAATCATGAAAATATTTCTTTGACCTTGACTCGACACCTAGCTCAATGTTGACAAACCATTTTTTAAAAATCTAATATAAGATTTGAGGAAACACCACGTAAATTTTTTTCGTTGGTTTACGTACAAAAAGTCTTGGACAAACAAATTTACGAGGTGTTTCCACAACCCATTTTTGCTATCGCCAACAAGGGTAAATATGGCTCTGCACCAGGATAGTCCTATGATTTCAACTAATTTAGACCAAGTCCTAAATTGAAGTAATTTTGATCCAGTCCTAGGATTGAAATAACTTTAATCCAATGCTAGAGCTGACTTAATTTTAATCCTTTCTTAGGATTGAATTAAGTTTGATTCAGTTGTAGGAGTGAATTATTTTGATGCACTCTTAGGATTGACTTCAATTTGATCCACTAAGATTAAAGTAATTTTGTTCAGTGGTAAGATTGCATTAATTTTAATCCAGTTCTACAACGAATTGTAGTACGTTCTAGAAATGAAATATGGTAAGTCCAATTCTAGGAATGAAATAAGTTTGTTCCAGTTCAGTTGAATGAATTTTCGTTAAGGGCAATAGTCTTTCTTGAAAAGTGTGAGCCTGCAACGAAAGTAAACCAATGATTAGCCCAACTAAAAACGTTGCCATATTTGTGGTTTCCGTTGTGACAAAAATGAACATATTTTTCAGAGTAATTTTTCAAGAATTGATGCAAATGATATAAGAATTTGACAATGTGATTTTCAGAATATCAAAATGGAGTCAATAGCCGAAATAGTGGGAAAGGCTGCATCTGAGGGAAAAAGTAAGATAAAAAAAATGAAAACTAAAACTTGGGAGGAAGAGAATGGCATATCTATTGCAGAAGTTGAAGATATTATCAAAAATTTGAAGGCATTCACGAATACAAAAGAAGACTTTCTAAAAAAAGTAACAGGTTGGAAAAAGATCAGACAGGATACGATTAATGAGCTGAACTCCATTGCTGATGCATGCGACAGCTTGAAGAAAGGTTAGTTTTCAGTATCCATGAATTTTCGCATTAAACAAAGTTTATTTTCACGTAAAAATTTTGCTTTTTTGTTTTGTTTTCAAGTTCGAGATAATAACACTTGTTTGTCAAAATGCCTATGCCAATGGACCTTTAACCTTACAGACAAAATTTCTAAAAAGTTTGAACTAGGAAAATCTTTTACCACAGCCGGAAAGAGCATCCTGAACTTAGTAAAACTGCCAAATTTGGTTGCAAAGTGTCGTAAAATAAGGAAAATATAGCCGTGCAAAGTTGGCAAATTTTGTATAATTACATTTCTATTACACGCGGAAAATGGATACCCAAGTTCTCGAACGGGTATTATTACGTCAGAAAATTTGGCTGCCTGTCAAAGAACAACTTCTGCTCAGTGACTCAGTTATGACCACTGAGCTATACATATCTGGAGAGTGAACTACAATCTTGCTCCAGTCAACAAAGTGAAGCCAACAAAATCTCTCGGCTCCCAGAATTAAGATACAACACAAAGATACAACACCAAGTGGCCCTAACCGGCCACGGTAATTTTGTGTTCAAGCAACCAACCCTCTTGGCTCGAAATATCTTTTGACCAGTCGCGTATACTTAGTCTCTCCTCGGCAGTTGCTTCCAGTGGCTGCATTGGGTGAATGTTGAACAATAAACAATTTTATGTCAGAAATGCAGTGCTTAAACTCACCTGTGTCAAATGAAAGATTCGTAGTCTTTTAATGTCTATAGCAAATCTTAATTTTGACTTGTTCATTTAAGGTTGCAATATTTCCAACGTGACTGGCTCCAGTGTTGGCGCTGCTGGAAGTCTTATAACCCTTGGCGGAATTCTTTTGGCGCCATATACAGCGGGGATGTCACTTTTCTTGGCTATTGCTGGTACAGGTGTAGGAGTGACAGGAGTAGCTGTGAATGTAACAACATCAGTTGTAGAGTCTTCAGCGATGAAAAGTAATGCAGTACTCTAATCTGTATTTAGTGCTATGTGATAGGCTACATGAAGTATGGGAAACCAAGTACTGAGCTGCATATATTATCTGGACGGAGTGCCCGAGTAGTTCAAGTGCAATCAACTACATGGTGGATTTGTTGTTGAAACGATGTATTCTGGACCAAAGTCTTCATGCAGGTCACAGCTAACCGCGCTCATATTTGAGCTCGCCACTGGGACGAACTTCCCCTGTAAATTTGTAGCAATATTTCTCGTTTTCGTTTTATATGAGAGGTTCTTTGGCTTCAGCAATGTATTTTTTCCTTTTTATGGTCTTTTCTGTTCGTAATGGCTTCATAGTTTGAAAGATAATGCTTTCATGGATCAGAATCGAGCAACTATTTGTAAAATCGCAGTTCATGTGTATTTTCTTGCCCAATCATGTCACTGAGGCGTCAGACACTATTTGATTTCACTTCCAAGGGAAACTCTTTGAGCTTTAATGGGTTAAAGAGGATCACAATTCCGTGTAAGGAAATGGTATTTTATATTAAAAGCTATTTTCTATCAATGTCACGTAACACTCAGTGGCGTAGCGCTCGTTGGGTAGGGCAGGGTTAGTTTAAGAAGTAAGGGCCCCCAACAGTTGGGGCCCCCCATCGGCCATCGCCTACCGGCCCAAAAGTTAGGAAACGGTATATTTTATTGAAAACATGTAAAAAGGTGCATATATATAGTGCACGTTATAACTCTCTATAATGCTACGGTATGACAAACTATGAAAAATAAATACTACATGGCAAGTAATATATAAAAATATATTGTCTTTATCTAAAAGCAAATGTATCAGCTATAAAGGGAAACACTAAATACAGCTACCTAACTATAATCACAAATAACTCCCCGGCTTCAGCTGTCCGCACTCTTCAGTCAAACAATGACAACAGTCAACACGGGCCCCCCACACCAAATATGCTTAAGGACCCCATCTCCCTCGGCTATGCCACTGGCGACACTCATCAATTTATTTCTATCAATAGTTCCTCTGCAATATATAGTGAATTTAAGTAACAGATGGTAGCATGAACATATAATTCCACATTCAGCTAGCCACGATATGTTGATTAGAGAGACCTTTTCACCCACTGAACCATAACGAAAAAGTTTGTGCTGCTATGAAAGCAGCTGGTGGTCATCATACCCACTCGCAAGCAATGGCTTCTTCTAAGCTGCCTTTCAGATGTCATGCATGAGCTCATTTTGAGGCCACCTGGAAGTGTCCATAGGTTAGTTAAGGGTAACCCCTTCCGATATCTCTTTTACCCAGCAGTAGTGGAGCACTTGGTGGTCAAGTAGCACTCATCATGGAAAATAATGTTGATTCCTTCTACCAATGTTTTGCAGTCTTAGAGTAGGTGAAAAGAAAATCTGAAAGATAAAAGTGAACACTTTAACTTTGACGGACCGCCATTGGGTGCCACTTAAAACCCACACTTAGTTCTAGCTGCACCGTTGCAAACCGTATTAAAAAACGTAGAGAGCAATAAACAATTATTGGATGAGGTTTTTGTGATATGCAGAATTATCAAGGTCAAGGTACTTGTTATCAGCCTCGCCTATCATTCTGCATATCATAAAAACCGAATTCAATAATTGTTTAATTATACATTGCAAGAGAAAAACGATGCGTAATGTATTTTTTATTATTATTTCTTGTTTTGAATTTTCAACTGTTTTCGCATAAAAACAATCTTCAGAATTGCCAATGGCGGGCTCAACCTACAGATAATTGAATTATCTGCATGCAGATAATTCAATTATCTGGAGGTTACGACATTGCTATAATTAATAGTTGGCTATTAGCCAATCAAAACACGTGTTTTTACTGCAATGTATAATAATATCATTTACTAACAAATATCCCATCGATGAAAAAAGATACTCTTCGCTGAAAGCAAATTCTGGCATCCAAACACGGAGCATTAAGGCATTTTATTTCACGTTTCAACGATATGACAAACGGACACACTTTGACAAAGTACATGAAACAGATGGAACGCAGATACTTTAGTTTCGGGACGGTTCGGGATGTTGTGTTCTGGAAATGATCGCGGTTGGTCAGTGGTAGCCCAATCAGAATCCAAAATTAGTGAAGGAACTTCAGTCCAGAATAGATCGTTTCAACCCAAAAAACGCCATGTTTTTTATACTTTGATGATAACCAATATAGGTGCACTCTCTCCATAAAAAATATGCAGCTTAGCGGTTGAAAGATAACGGAAAGAGCACGCTGAGAGGGTGGATTATACTACCGCAAAGGCAAGAGTAAAAAGATGGAGTTGAACATCTTTGCAGTACAGTCGTGCATCATTTAGCTAAGAATCAGGGAAAGAAATAAGATGATAAAGATTTTGAAGAATTCCTCACACCGTGTACCCCAAAACTATGTCTTCAGAATCACAAGCTTGCTTAAAAATTAAAGTTAGAGTTAAAATAGGCTTTGTTCAAATCTCCAGACCATATCACTAAAGACTATGTCTTCACCGGACACAAGTTTCAACAACATGAAAAAATAGATAAAACAAGGACCTTGTTCAATTCCCTGTACAATATTTCCGATCACTTTGTCTTTAACACGTACAAGTTTGCATAAACGTTGGTAAAAAGATACCGAAAACAGAGACTTCGGCCAACTTCCCAAACCATGATTTCCAAAGAAAGACAAAGAAATAAAGGAAAGAACGAAGACTTCCGTCAAGTGTAATTTCACTATGCATAGCATTGCAGAAAACATCGGCGAGGTTTAGATTGACTATCATCAAAATAAATAGGACGAAACTTATTGTATTATAATGTTTCATTTTCTTAGAGAAATATGATGCTACGCAACTTATATTGAAGAGAGACGAGGAAGAAACTAAGGCCTTGAGTGCCGTTATTGATGAGCTCGTGGTTTATGTTGATACATTAAGTTCATTACAGAAGAAGATAGATCGGATTTGCAAGCTTGAAATAGCTTCCATTGCATTAGATGGAACTTCCCTTGCAACCAAATCTGTAACAACAGCAGTTGATGTCACAAAAAGCGTAAAAGCTCTTAAATGTGTACGTTCTTTTTCTGCTGCGGAATTGAAAATGATGAAAAATTTGAAAGCATTAAAAGGCACAGCGTTAGCTGCTGGGAAAGTTGCTACAATCCTTGCTGTCGTATCCCTGGGGTCTTCAATCCATGAGATTGTGTCTTACTCACGTGATATTCACAATGGATCGAGGTCGGAAGCAGGAACAAAATTAAGAGAAAATGCTGAAAATCTTAAAGAACAAAAGAATATGGTGTGCGAGCTGGAAAGTAACTTGAAGAAAGAGTAAGAGTGATCCGAAGCTCACAATAACAGTGGCATTGCACATTTAGCCAAAATCATTGCTTTTCTTTATTTCGCCCAAGGATACAAAACAAACTATAAGCGCTATGTTCAATTGCTATAGATATTTGCAAAAGTAGACCTAGGAATTTTAATAAAAACTGTATATAGACTGCAAATATTGCGTTGTATGAGATTATATAGTACTAATTAATTACATAGCAATGAAATTCAAGTGTTTTTGTAATATACAAAATAGAATAAATCAAGGGAAAATAAACAAATTTCAGTAAATAATATTGGACACATTGCGAAGTCCGGACAAGGCCCCATATTTGGGAGTTGCTTGAATTTCAAATCAATAATTTTTCAGTTACTATACGTAAGATATTTTTTAACTTCTTGGAATATTTGCATGGTGATTAAATAGTTCTTGTAAGGTTTTGTGGAAATAACACGTAAATTTATCAACGTGTTACGAAGCACAAACGTATCTTGCTTAGGTAACGCCAGAATGTGTAAACTAAATGTACCGCCTTTGTATTTGTAGTCATTAATGTCAGCAGTTGATATATTGTTTCAAAATAGCATGCCTCTACACGTAATCTAAGCTCAACATAATTAGTTTGTAATTTAGTTGTGAGTCAGTCTTGGTTATGGAGTGTCCGGTACACCAACTTCCCTGCTCCAACTGTCAATATAAATTTTATTGTGTGATGATCTGATTGAAAGGTGTGTTTATGTTGTAATTTGTGGCAATAGTTGTTAGCAAAAGATCCAAAGAACTAGGTCTTCGCGTAAAGCAGAGCTATTCTCAGTTAAAGCCTAGAAACAAACGCAACGTTGTTTTGTCCGTAGGTCCGGTCCGTCATCATTGCAAAGCAGACTTTTCGCAATCACACATATGTTCGTTCAAAGTTGCGCGCGTGCACAAACAAGAACGTAATTAATTTTGCACGTTAAGCCGGTTTTTCACTAGGCAAAATTTTCCGACTGGAATATAAATCTACCAAACTGATTAGCTAGCAATAAACTTCGCTGCTAAGCAAACCAATCACCTTGCTAGATTTTTGTTGGCACAGAAAATTCCCCAAATGGAAAACCGGCTTTAAAGAGAGCACACCAAGTGCTGTTCAGTGGCTTACCGATCTTGTGCAATAGTTTTGTGTTTTTCAATTTCAATAGATTCTCTCATTTTACGAGAATACACACATTTTTCCATCGCTAAAATGGATGCCTCATTCCATTTCACACGGTGGTCAAATGTCCACGCATGTTTAGCCACAGCTTCTTTTTGAGCTCGGATTTCTCGAAACTTCGTCTTTTATTCTTTCAAACGGATTGAGATATTTCTGCCAGTCTCTCCGATATAAGGTAATTTTTATAACCTTTAGGAATCTATTCCATTAGAAGTACTGTTTTCCTTTTGTATACGCGCTATTATGTTGATATTTGTTTCGGATGAAATATATGAAAAATTGTACTTATTTTATGATTAATAAAATGTATTGCTTCAAATAACCAGTGAATTTTCTTTTCCTTAAATTAGTTTTATAAAATTAACCTAAATTATACCACACTGCATTGCACTACTAGGCCAGGGATTGTACGTATCCCGTTGTGTGTTTTTCTGATATTATGTGGCGGAGGAAATAATGCTGCCGACCTTACCAACGCGTATTATGTGTTTAGTTGTTTTCTTTTAAATACTACTTCGGGGAGTGGAATACCTCACTATTCGTATGTCTTAAGAGCTGGAAACAATGGATCAAAACGCATGCCATACCAATCATCTTTGCTGGCCACTTATAGGATGAAAGCTTTGAATCAGCTTCTTGTATACATGTACAAGACTTAACGATAGGCAAATTGAATTTTGCAACAGGATCCTATACGAAAGATTGTTAAACGTGTAGGTCCCCTCGTTGAAGATGCATGTGACGCAGTTAGGCCTAGCCACAAGATGCTCGGTAACTTTTTGGTAACTTTTGAGATTTTTGGCAACCTTTAAAGTTTTTAGCAACTCTTTGGTGAAGTGGTATTCGAGTAACTTTCTGAACTATTTGCAAAAGAAATTTGTATTATTTTAATAATGAATTTTCTATGTTTCCAAAAATATGAGTTTTATGTGATAGCAATTGTTATGAATTTGGTCGCATTTTTCATTATTTTGTTAGGTTTTCTTCAAAATGCGTGCATGTGGTGTCTTTTTATTCCATTTTTCACTTCCGGTCGATCCATTTACCATATTCCGAAATGAAATAGCGGATGTCGATAGCAACGAATCCACTTCTGATTCTGATCCCACTCTTTTGATTGCGCAGAAAGAGGACCAATCGAAAAAGCCACAAGAGTGAGTGCGAATCTAAGTGTCCTAAAGAAGGCTTCCACTATGATTAAAACTATGATTAAATGACCTCCACATTAAAGCATGTTTCCATGATATGATACTAGTAAGAACGTCATTTAAAAGTAAAACAGACTATTTCAAAATTTTAACAAAATTGAGAGCAACCTTTGGGCAACTCTTTAAAATATAAGCAACTTTTTAGCAACTTTTAAACAATATCAGCAACGTTTCGCCAACTTTTTCTTTTTATTTCAACAACTTTTGAGGAAATTTGAAGCATCTTGTGGCTGGGCCTAGACGCAGTCTAAAGATTGTTCTTATAACAATCTTTAGACTGTTATAAGAACAGTCTAAAGATGCCTTATATAATGTTATAAGATTGTTCTTATAACATTACATAAGGAGCTTATAAAATATGTCATTGTACACGTGCTGAACTGAACGTTTTAAAAAACAACTCTTTTGCAGGAGTAATTCCAGAACTGACAGCTATAAAATAAACGAAGAAACCAATCAATTTGTAATTCAATCTCTTATTAGTATTGCGACAATTGATATAAAACAATCTATCTATCTATCTATCTGGGCCTAGCCGATGGAACTTAGTTCCGTCACCTTCGCGCTTTGCTCGCTTGCTCGAGAACGACTCATTTTAAGGCAGTAATACCTGGCGCACATGATCATCTTCGTCGGCAGTATTCCTCCCTCTACTGTATGTGATAAAGTCAATTCATACCTAAGCTAAGCTTGTAAGTCAGTTCAACAAAAACACAATTATGTGTGATCAAAGTGTTACCGACTCAATCCCATCAATCAGGAAGACAATATCACCAACAATTTGTTAGTGTGAGCTCGGCTTTAGTTTACACTGGCGCAGCTAATATGACTAATATTAAACCTACCTTCCCTTGGGATTCCCAAGGGGTGCAAAAATAAGGAGTGAGGGGGGTTCCACCCCCCAACAATTGTTTGCTCGGCCCCGTTTAATGTTACAAGTCGGTCCCAGACCAGCTCCTTAGTCCTTAATCAATTCAAAGATTATTCTAAAAAATGATGTCACACTGATTTCATGCCAAACAAAACTTCAATGCTCTAATAAAATTCAAGATTCGTCTTTTATTAACTGTATTGTTTGCAAACAATTTCAGTTTAAGATGAATACATTTTTACACTTTATTGCCATCTAGTATATTCATCAAATAATTCGAAATTTTCGCCAACTGACTGGAAGCTGCCCTTTTGTCATTAACCACAGAGGCGTAGGAAGCAAGGCCATGGAGCACAGGTCTTCCTAATGATAAATGTGGGGGTTGAGCCCCCCTCCCAATAATTTACCACAGATAGATTTTTTAATGCACCTGATTAAGACCTCGATTGCCTGAGTCACGTATAAAAGTTTAAACTAAAATAATTTAGCCCTGAACATGACCAAAGCATGCAGTTAGGCCTAGCCACAAGATGCTCGACAACTTTTCGGCAACTTTTAAGATTTTTGGCAACTTTTAAAGTTTTTGAAAACTTTTTATTTTTATCAACTTTTTGGTGAAGCAGTGATCGGGTAACTTTCTGACCTATTTGTAAAAGAAATTTGGGTTATTGTAATAATGCATTGTTTGTGTTTCCAAAAAATATGAGTTTTACGTAATAGCAATTTTTACGATTAATAAATGTGGTCCCTTATTTCGTTATTTTATTAAGTTTTCTTCAAAATGCGAGTATGTGGTGTCGCTTTTTTCTATTTCGCACTTCCCATCAATCCATGTACCATATTCCGAAACAAATTGGGGGATGTCGATAGCATGGTCGATAGCAATGAATCAACTTCTGATTCTAATTCATACTCTTCTGATTGTACGGAAAGGGCACCAATCGAAAAAGCCACAAGAGTGGGTGTGAATCTATGTGTCCTAAAGAAGGTTTCCACTATGATTAAAACTATGATCAAATAACCTCCACATTAAAACATATTTCTGATTCTTTCTTAGGTCACTAATATGATACTATAGCAGGAACGGCACGTGAAAGGTAAGACAGATTATAGCAGAATTTTAACAAAAATTGAGAGCAACCTTTAGGCGACTCTTTACAATATAAGCAACTTTTTCGCTTTATTTTAGGAACTTTTGAGGAACTTTGTGGCATCTTGTGGCTAGGCCAAGAGGCAGTCTAAAGATTGTTCTTAAGAGTATTATACTAGGAGCTTAAAAAATCTGTCACTGTACACGCGTTGAACTGAACGTTTTAAAGACAGCTTTTTTGCAGCAGTAATTCCAGAACTGACAATTATGAAATAAAGGAAGAAACCTGGGCCTAAATAACCGGTGGGACTTTTTACCCTCTCCTTCGCGCTTTGCTCGCTTGCTCGGGAACGACTCAAGTTAAAGGCAGTGATAACTGGCTCACATGAGCATCTTCGTTGGCTGTATTTCTCCTTCTGCAGTATGTGATAAAGTCAATTCACACCTAAGCGAAGCTTGTGAGACATTTCAACAAGAACACAATTATGTGTCATCAAAGTGTTACTGATTCAATCCCAAGCATCAGGAAGACAAAATCAGCGGGAATTTGTTAGTGTGAACTCGGCTTTAGTTTACACTGGCGCAACTGTTTGACTAATATTAAACCCACTTTCCCATGGGAACCGGGATTCAGGAGGGCAGGACCCTCAGGAGTCAGGACCCTCCTAGCTGCACCTCTAGTCGTTAGTGAAAAATACAAGGCAGTTAAAAACCACCTATAGCCTGATTTCGCACCCAAGTATCCATCGAATATAAGCACCACGTTAGCCTGAAGTCAAAAGTTAGTGGTTCTTTTGGCCAGTAACTTGGAGAGGAAAGCATTTAACAGGCTATTCGTGTTCTTTTATTCTGTTCACAGATAGCTTTATACATTGGAAATAATTAAGTCTGTGGCCAGGCTATCCCGGTTAATCGCGCCAAGTTTTTTCACAAAAGTATTTCCTGGGCATTAAAAGAGTATTTTAATTAACTATGGGGCAGACTTGAATCTAGTACATCAATCTTATTTTACACAAGCTTTGAAGCTGCAATATAATGGGAAAGAAACCATTCAGCCCAGTTAGCCGGGCTGCCCCGGCTCATCTATAAACAGCTCTTTTGAGTTAAAGGGCTTAGGTGTGGCGGCAAGGCCCCTTATTTGCAGGGTTGGATTCGGACTAGTGCCTCTAGTTTCCAGAAACTAGTCAAATTTTGCCAAATTTTTGAATTTACATATTCTTTGTTTATTTTCTTCAAGAAAGTTCCGAATCATAGATAAAATTTTCAACCATTTTTAGTTTTTCACTATGTTTCTATTTTATAATTCGGTGAAATCCACCATATTTTCTTATATATACGGTATTTCTCACGGGAAGAGAGTCTCTATAGAGGCATCATCCTAGGTAACCAAAATGGGGATTAAAATGTCGTATTCGAAGAACTGGTGCCTTCCTGTGTGTGCACTAGTCACAGAAAAAGCTGGATCCACCCCTGCAGTTATTTGTGCATGATTTAATGTTATGTTGAAGCTCGTCATCATGTACGAGAATATGTTTGTTACACGTAGATTGCTTTTTGTAGCCATCGTATTAGTCGCAGCATTCAAGCACGTCATTTCTTGCACCTCGTTGACAAAAATATAGTCGTACGTAGTTTGTACCTAAATTTTTAGTGATAAACAAACTTAACCGACCTTTTCGTATTCACAAAATACTTTATTACCTAAAACAAAGCTGTTTACGCTTTCTAACCCTTTGAAAACATTACGCAGTCTCTCCAAATATTTGCAGGATAAACTCTGCGAAAAATTTTGCACATTTGTTTCAAATGAACTTTCTTTACGATGGCTTATTAGCTCATTGCCTTAATGATGACGTATGTTAATTCGCACGCCTTCGTAGCTACCTTTATGAAGAGTTAGAACGCTTCAAAATTATTTGTATTTCAGATAGATATATATATATAGATAGATACTTTATTAAGTTATCTCATTTGCAGTAGTAAAACTGAATTGTAGAGGTATTACAATGTTATGTGCAGGCGACACTATGGTTTCGAGTGCAAGTTGGAAAAAGCATGCACTAGTGAGTTCTTCAAAGAGTATCAAAACTGCACGAGTCCAAAGGACGAGTGCAATTTCAAGTCTTTGAAAATCTTAGGAGTGTGTGTTTTTCCAAATTACACGAGAAAGCATACTATTACTTATTCGTAATGTACATGAAGAAATTCATCGTGAAGGATAAACTCTCTGGTAACTGTACAACGCTTTGCAAAAAGGAAATGCACGAAAAAAATTTTCTGAATGATGTTTTTCAGCTAAAAATGTCTTTTGAATAAATTTAAGAAAATTTAGAAAAATTACACTGAGTTTCTTTTTTTGCACTGTGTTTCCTGAAAATTGCACAGCTCTTAATTAATCAGAATCGAGAAATGTTTTCATGTATGTTATTATAAAAGTTATAAATTACATTCTGTTCAATATCGACTACATTTAAGGCTACAATACGCTATATTTAATAGTGTTTTAAAAACAACTTCTATGCACTAATTTGTAAAGGTGTAACTTGAAACTCTTTATGTTGGACCTAAAGGTGGATTTCCATTCCGTGCAAAATGTTGCGCGATCGACATTTTGCGATCGCTTTCTTTTGAATTATCAGCTCTCAAGCGAAACGCACATCATTGGATCTGGTTCCCAACACATTTAAAGAAAAAGCAATCGCAAAATGCCGATCGCGCGACATTTTGCACTGAATGGAAATCCGCCTTAATGCAGAATCGCAGTCGGAAGGCTATGGATGCATAAAAAACAGTTTGGTATTCAACAAAACCTTAACCACAAAAAACTGTAAGGGTTTATTTAATTTATGAGCAAGTTTTGAACTGTATGAATATTACGTTGAGGGCACACTACGTATACTTAGCGTTCAGTCGGTTAACGTGGACCTTCATCAGTGCAACTAACTTGAAAAGATACATACATGTACGTCATTTTTATGTCACAATTGGCGTGATCTGTTAAATGTTATCCGTTATATTAACGAGTTTTTGAAATGCTATTCAAAAATCATTAATAATTCACGAAGAAATTGCAAAGGGACAGCCCCCCCCCCCCCCGAAGCTCTCTAAGTTACAACACTAGGGATTCCCATTGTATCAAGATTCTCCGTTTCCCGATTCGCTGTCCCTGCCTCCTCCACAGGCTCTTAGGGCCTGTTCATATGGGCCAAAGTTATCCCGGTTAGCGAGGAAACTTTTCGACCAGCCAAATAGTTTTGTTCTGTTCATATGGCGAAACATTATCCCGCTTACCGGGGAGAGTTTTCGTCTGTGACGTCTACGCCCGCCATTTTGTAAAATTCAGACTCTTGCAATCACGAATTTTGCGCGGTTTCGGGACTTTTGTACGAGGAGCTAGGCTTTCTAGTTTTGTTTCAACATGTTTTGTTTTTATTTCGTAAATTGTAAATCGGTTGACGAAAGTTACGTTTATTTCGGTGGTCAACATGGGAGATTTAAGGCTTTAGCAAAGGATTTGTTAGTGAAATGCTTGTCGAGTTGGTGCTATTGTATAATAAATCGGGCGAAATAATTTATGGATTTGTGGTGAGTAAAAGATAAAATATACTTTTCTTTTTGTGGCTTTATAGTATTTCTGTTTTTTGTTATTATCTTGGACGTTTCGCTTGAGTTGTTTTCACTTTACTTGTTTTAGTTTTAAGTCAACCCGAAAACAACAGTACACAATATTGGACAAAAAAATTAAACTTTTGTAAACCTTTATATGTAAAATGATTGACAATTTTCTTGACTTTCTGCTTCAGTTTTTTGCTCTTTCTTTGTTGCTAGTACAGCCTAATGCCGAATAAGTGTTTTGCACTCTTTTTTTTTCAAATAAAAGTTTTTGTTAGTTACATATTTTACATGATTGTGTGAAACTTGCCAGAAAACACTTAAAATTCACGCTCCTGGCCGATTTCAAAATGG
>JAOBYK010067793.1:0-21181 GCA_025434845.1 Phenganax subtilis | reverse complement strand
TGGGTAGGGCTGGCCTTAGTTGAAACATACCCTTTAACAAACGACAAACCATAGGGTGTTTGCCAAAACTTGCATGATAAAGCTGATCTTGCTGTGTTTACAGTACTGAAGTGTTCCCCTTCCTCAAACAGTTGTGTAAGAAAGTCCAGAGCTTTGCTTAAAGGTGGAGTAAACGGATACTACAACAGAGTTGCCATCTTTTACGGTAGACTTTACATTGCTTTTGAGTGCCACCTCAGCAAACACTGACGAGGATATTGGTTGCTCGTTCAGAAATTCCCTGCTTTGCAAACCATTGCGTGATAAATGGCAAGTCATCAGGTTCATCTTTCCCTGCAGTGGATGTTTCTTGACTAGACTGAATGGGAGGTAGACCACTCCATCCTTCTTTGGAAGCAGTCTGGGTTCTGCTACCATCATTGTAATTGCTTGAGGGAATCATGCTTGAGTGGTCCAGTGAGGTATCATAACAATTCCCTCGGCCAATTCTTCCTCCATTTTGTGCAGTATTCGACCTATCAAAGTAAAAGGAGGACGAACGTTATATTGGTCCAATTTTGGGTTAATGCATCAACGGCATATGCTTGGGGGTCAGGCTTCCAAGAGATATACTTGTCAACTTTATAGTTGAGCCTCGGAGCAAACAAGTCAACCTCTGGTTGAAAAAATTTTTGTGTTATTTGGTTGAACACTTGGGGATCAAGGGCCCATTCAGTGGAGTCATTAAATTCCCGAGATGCCTTATCAGCCACAATATTGGTAACTCCTGGTACATGTGACGCAGTTACCCAAATGTTCCTGTCAATGCACCACAACCAAATCTGCCTTGATAATGTATTACAAGGCTGGGAGTGACTACCACCCATATTATTCAAAGTAGGTAACTGCCGTAACATTGTCAATTTTTAGGCTGACATGCACATTATTTAATTTCTCACAAATAGATTTTAGTGCAAAAAATGCTGCAAGCATCTTGAGTTGATTAATATGGTAATCAGTTTCAATTATAGTCCATCTACCCCCAGTTGTTTGGTTTCCACAGTGTGCACCCCAGCCTTCCAGGGAAGCATTGGAATATATTGTGATATCAAGGTTCCCTTGGGAGATAGGTTTTTTACTTCCTTCAATTGAGTTTACCCACCAAAGCAAATCTTGTTTGGCTTGGTGGGAAATTGTCATAATAGCATTGAAGTTACCCTGACTCTCTCGAAGAGCTTCACATTTGTCAAGCTCCAGTGTTCTATAGTACAACTGTGCATAAGGAACTGCCAGAAAACTAGCTACCATTTGTCCGACAATATGAGTAGCCTCAAGAATCGTTATCCTTTGCTTTCTGTATAGCTGCTCAAAGAACTGCTTCAGTTTTTTAGCTCGTTCAGGTGTTAATGAGATCGTCATGCTCACACAGTTAAGCACATAGCCTAGCCGTACTAGCTGCTGATTGGGGATTATTACAGATTTATCATCATGAAGAACAGATCCCAGAGTCTCAAACAATGCAGACGTGTCATTGACCATTTGTTTACAATCAACGTAATGGTGTCCATGTAAATAGGAATCATCAATATATCCAAATATTTTTTGGCCTTGTTGTCTTAATGTTGCATAGACTGGTTTTAGGATTTTCGTAAAAATTCTTGGCGCACATGCAAGCCCATTTGGCAAGCAGGTAAATTGATAGAGCTAGCCTTGCCGATCAAATTTGAGACATTTCTGATGTTGTATTGATGTTGGGATCGAGTAGTAAGCATCTCGAAGGTCTATTGATGCCATATAACAATTTTTCTTCATCAAATGTCGTGCCGTTTGCACAGAGTCCATTTTGAAATGTCGATAAGTCACAAACTCATTCAACTTTTTTAGATTCAGAATTAATCTATAACTACCATCCTTTTTTGCCCTAACAAAAATGGTCGAGAGGAACTCGCCCTGGTTCGTGACTAGAAAGAATGACTATCTTCTTGGACAGTAAGCGCTGCATTTCAATATCCGTTGCAGCGTGCATGCTCAATGACACTCATAGTAAACTGTTTCGGTGCAACGCTTTGCACTGGGATGTTGTCAAACTCAATGTTTACCTCTTCTATGGTATGTAATAACCAACGGTCACTCGTAATATGGCGCCAATTCTCAGTGAATAGTGCAAGCCTACTCCCAATATCACAACATGAAACTGATGTTTTAATAATTGCACTAGGTTTTTGTCTCACCTGAACTGCTTTAGTACTGGTGATTGTCACTGAGTCTGCTGTTGTTTCCCCCCTCTTCGTTTTCTTTGGAAGCTCTGGGGGCGAAACTTCCTTCTCTCGTTTTTTGAATGTTGGTAAAGATAATCTCTAGAATGCAATCCTTTGAATGATTGACTTCCGTAATGGCGTGGGCCTTTGCCTGTTAACTTTTGTCCGACTCGGTCGGTAGTTGATATGTCTTGAACAGTTTTTGGTAACTCATCACCGAACAATTCTGTTGTGCAAGGGACATGTTCTGCACACAGTTGGCGGTATTGCTCGTTTAGATCCGGACGGATCGGTTCTCGTCTTCGTTGGTTGAGTTCATGGTTTGCTTGCACTACAAAAGCAATGGCGTCGATAGCGTGAACCACTGCGTTATCGCCTAAAGAGCTCGAGGCTTCCGTTTTTCCTCCTTCAGATTTAAAAGGTTCGCTGTCACACGTGTCTGAGCTATCAAAGCTTTCAGCAGTAAGTATTGAACTTTCTGTATTTTGATGTCCCGAGATCGAGTATCTGACTGTAAGCGCACCCAAATTGCAGCGTCCACTCTCGTGAGAATCATCTTCTCACAGTTTCTTGGCCGGAGATATTTATTCTGCTTCTCTTTCAATTTTTCCTCGCTCATTTTTGATTGCAATAGTTTTTCATTAAGGGAAGCCAGTTGTTCCGGGATACTTTCCCCACACTGATCGACGAGATCGAAGTCGTTTGCAATGCCCGCCAAAATGGCGTCTCCGCCTTCTTCGGCGGAAGTGCAAGCCGTTGGATTTTTATCGTCGTTAGATGTCTTTGCAGACATTGATAATAGTGCATTCACATCACTGTCAATAGTATCCGTAGGATTACCCTGTCTTTTCTTTTTAGGTGGTTGGGCTTGCTGTTTGTCTGAGTTATCCATCCCGTTGTCGTCGTCACCAGATGAATAACTTGCTTTCCGCTTGGGTGCCATTTGCGCGCCCAAATTGTCAAGATGAGATATCAAAGTTTGCGAAAGCTTTTCCAACGAGACCGACATTGCGTTCTCCATCCCACGTATTGCCTGCAAAGTGGCATTGGGAGTGTCTGGCGAGTCATCCTCGCCAAGAATGCGATCTTCCTCATTGTCGCTGATAATTTCATGTTCAACGTTCCGTTGATCGCTCATCTTTGAGCAATTTGCTCAAGGTCTTGGTGTTTTGGTACTGATTCTGCACTAATTGTAGTGCTGACAATGCTTCAGTACCTAGTGTTTAAAAACTGCCGAGTAAAACCCGGTAGTTTTTCTCGTCAAACTAATTAAATAAAAGAGAGCAAAATTGTTTGCTGCTTCGACTGCGGAAGGTACTCACGCACTGAAGGTTTAGTATATCACGTGATATCATGTGACTCCTTGTGACAGGTATGACAAGGAAGTAAAATGAAAGAATTAAGAAATAAGGTATTGGCAGAAGTCCTCAAAAAATTTGAGCGCCACCAACATGCGAAAATGTTAGCAGCAGCTTTTAACTATGAATTCTAAAACAAAATGAAATTGCCCCTCGATAGGGTAAGTTTTTTCCCTCTACCTCCCAGACTATACCGGCTCATGGTCACCCAGACAATCACTTTCAAAACTGGTTGAGACGCCTGCGAAAAAATCAGTTAAATTAGACTGCTTTCTCAAGAAAATTTATTTCTTCTTAACTTCCCCCCTTTCCCCACGTTCAATGTTGTATTCATTTGATAACAAAAGGGCCACACAGAGTAGAGACGTATTTTCTTTCACAACATTGAAAAGGGAGTAGAAGGGGAGGGTTTTTGGTTTGTTTATATTATTAGTGTCTGTCCCCAACAATTTTGAAAAAGATTGGTCTAAGTTATAATTAGTCAAACACACTTTTCAAAACTGTCCAACTACATCACATAATAATAACACATCTGTTTTCTAGTCTAGATCATGCATTGTTTTTGTATTAAAAGTTTTCCAAACGTCTTGTGCGTTTCCATAGTTCTCATTTGAAATGTCTTGATCATTTAGTTCTGAATAAAATTTGGACTTGACTGGTATTCTTGTTTCAGCTAGTTTTTCTAGCGAGTCCATGTAGTCATATGGATATACTCCTTTTCTAGAAAGTATATCTACATTGTCTTGATAACACAGTCAACTATTAAGTCGACACAAAAGTCGCTATTAAGGTCTGATTTGTCCAAATTATTTACCAAGTCTCCCAAGCCTTGACGCATAAATTTGAATGCATCAATGAAGCGTAGTTACCTCTTGAACTCAATTAGTTAGCCTGTTTTTTTATCAGTGAACGTATCTACTAGTACATCCTTACTAAAGCTTATGTACTTTTCTTCTGTTTTTGAAATACAGTTAGTGTTTCCCTCAGAAACCCCAAGATATTTTATAAACAAGTGACTGTCATAGCATTCTAAATTATGAAGTATAACATGTACAAACTTGGAGTTTTTATGTTTCAAATTGCATTTGCTATGAGCTGCGCCTTGATACTTGCCTGTAAAATGACAATGATCACGAACTTTGTCATCGTGTAGTTCATTCTTACAAGCATAACAATGAGTTGCATTCCTAAAGTCATTCTTATCAGAATCAGTAAGTACCATTTCTTTGATGATTTCAACTTGTGATATATTGTCTCTTTTTCAAGTTGTAATCTCTCAAGCGATCTCTTGGTAATATCTTGGTGTTCATATTCGTGTGTGTAATGTATTGACTTTGGTTTATAAACTGACTCATCACAACATTTTATATAATAGCAAAATCTGCTAGGTTCCTGTCTTTGCTACTGTGTTGTAGCCTGACCATGATTGTTGCTTATACGTTTTGTAAGACATTCAAAATCTGCATATATTATAAACGGCACTTTAGTCGTGTGTTGTGAATTTTTAAACTCTACAAACGAGTTTGGATCTGGCATAATTGTCTATACAGATTCATATTCCGTGCCTTTATGAAGTAGTTCTTGCCTTCCAAAGCAGTTTAAAGAGAAATCGCATATAAACTTCTTATCTTTATGTGTTGTAACTTGACTCCTCACAAGCCTACTCATATTGTTAATCACGGAATAATGTCTATCTTCGAACAGTAGTAATCTTTCATTTGCTTCTTGTGCCGAAATTCTCAGCGGATATATTGAGTTTAAGTCCTGTCCAAATATATTAATGTATATATCAGAATTTTTTCTCTCAAAATTATCAATTTCTGTAATTGGCGTTGGAAACTTTATGTTGTCAATGTTTAATGAGCTTGACTTGCCTCTAAAGAGTTTAGCTATTCTTTGAGGATGAGCCTTATCATTATTCGTAAACCTAGCGATACTCACAGCCCACTTGAAGCACTCTTGATCTGAATCCCCTGGATTTATAACTGCTTTCTTATCTGCTATTCACTTTGGAGCCCCTACAGATGAGGACCCTTTAATTGGATCATATTTACTTGCCATTAATTCTAAACTAATAATATATCCAAGTTGCCATCCAGAGCCTTTCTTTTGATATTGTGAAAACGACTCTATAATTTTTTGGGTGGTTTTCTCATAAGTTAATTCGAGATTAGTTCCTTGTAGAATAACTTCGTGACTACTGTGAAAATGGCTTCGCCTATTGTTTTATCATTAGTAGCACGATCGTTTTTAACCATTTTACAATTTAGAACAAGCTTAATCTCATGATTAGTAAGTTTTTTTCTAATTAGCTTTAATACAAAGTATTTTGAATATTAGAAAAATTGAGTAATGTGTGTTTCTTCATTTCCATCTGTAACATAAACTTTTACATTGTCCTTCATTGCTGTTTTCTTAAGCTTAAACTTGATAGGTTTAGTTTTTTGTCTAGTTGTTTTTTGACTCGTGTACCTGCAAATATCACCAGTTTTTAGAAACTTCTTTAAGTCAAAGATTTCTCTTTTTCTTATAAACTTTAAATTTTCTTGTTTTTGAATTGCATTTCTCTTAGTTTGTTTTCAAAACTCGATTTCATGTTTTGGCTTTTTTCCAATACGAAGCTTTCTCTCAGTTCGTCTTGCCTTTTTCTTTATTACAAAGTCATCTTGAATCATAATTTCTTCATTATATTTTTGCTTTGCTTCATCTAGGTACCTGTATAAACCTGTTTTTGTTTTTCCAGGTATTAACTTATCATCCGGTTTTCTTAGCTCATCATTTCCAAAAATTATTTTCTTTGCTACTAGTAGGTTTATTTTCTGATTCATCCATTCTTTAGTTAATTTAAAACTCCTATTTTATCAAAATCATCCGATTCATCTTTAGTGTGTTTTTGTGTTGTATTAGTGATTGCCATATTCCGCTTTGGTGAATAATTCTTAAAATCAATTTTAAAAGTCTTGTTTTTGTTCTGAAACTGTCTTTCAGAGTTTTCTAGCTTACTTGTGTTGATGTCTCATTTTACTTATAGAAAAAAACGATATAAATTAAATATCACACAATTTCAACAGTAGCAAGAAAAGGGTTTCTTGTTCTAACCACGTTTATCTTGAATGAGAATTGATAAGCATGAATGCCACCTAGAGTCTTAGTGGCCTCGCGCCTTTGAGACTCGGTTGGCACTTAGGGATAGACCTAAATGAAGAGGTGTATAAATGGGGAAGAAGCCCCCCTTTCTAACTACTACTCGTTTATGTGACATCAAAATTTTTAAAAATTAAAATTTCATTTAGGAGAAAAAGTCGAGACTTGAAAATTGTTCATCCAAATAATCACCATCGCTTCATAAACTCGATGCTAATATCCATGTAAACAAAACCCATTCAGAGGCTGAGCAGACTTAACCACCACTTACCAAATTTGAAAAAAACTCATAAAATCATGATTTATTTAATAGCCATTCAAACTTAAAAATGAATAGATTTCTAAAATTCTTAGGGTTTACTAATCTTCTATATCTTGCATTAAGAACGACAGATGTTATAAAAAGTCCAGGAAATAGAAAAACATATTGCACAACTCAATGGCGGTCTTGCATACCGGTGACAAAGCTTGAAAACATGACAATGATCACGTTGCATAAGCACTCCTAAAACATATTAATGAAATCATTAGTTTTGCCGATAGAAACATTAGTTAAGATCTGTTCTATGCATTCAGGTTTCGCTCACTTAATTGTATCGGTGCCATATAGCGACTCACCACTCCTGTTAAAAAATTGAGGGGGAGGGTACGCCAATCTGAAAACAAGCCAGGCTATAAACAATACACTCAAAAGAAACCCATTAGTTTAAACTTGCCAAAACTTCGTTTTCAAGCTATTTCTATCGTATCACAGAGGGGCGCAAGGCAAATTAGATAATCAACAAGACTATTCAACAATTTCATTAACCATGCAAAGGCATTTTGCGTCCCACAATCTAGCCTATCTTCAATCTTAAACACATTAAGATAGAAACAGATTTATAGCTAACGGCGCCAATCAAATTTTGATGAATTTGCTGATGAATGCATCCGTTGATTCGTATCTCCGACCTTCCGTTCTTACACGCCCCCATATATCCATCCGTACATCCATTCATACATCCACCCACACAGCATCTACACTTACATACCGACACACGTACATGTTAAGCACCATGGATGTTAAACTCGCCCATAGTTGCTTTATGCAAAATATGTATGGTAAGTGGTACAAAAACACGTGTGTGGAGTGCCAAAGAACTGCAGAAGTATGCTCCCTGTCTTTGCAGCACTGCTTAATTACCAAGCAGTTGCTTTGCCGCAAAATTCTATTCACCACACAAATGGCAAAAACCATAGAAGTAAGGCAAATATGACACGTGATTAAAACTTTACTGGTAGAGCTACATTCATTGCAAATATGCTATACGCTTCTGACTTATTCTAACACATTAAACAAACAATCGTGTTAAAATTCAAATTCACAACTAGTCTATCTGTTAAAATATGCTACATTTTCGTGTGCTAGCCCTTCTATAGTTTCAAATTTACAGCAAAAAACAAACTATATCCAACCCACGAGACAAGACAGTAGAAACGAACTTGACAAGTAAAGCATATTAAATTCTAGACAATGGCCCAGCAATGTAGTATTGCATATTAGTATAGTGAATTTAAGAATTCTGGTGCAATTTGCCCTTTTATGCAAATGAGCTAAGACCTGTCACTCATTCGCATCGAAAAAGTCAAAATTTTCTATTAATTTATACTAAGCGTGTTCAAACATGCCACCCCTTTTTTTTTTTACACAAACCTGTTCAAACTATTCAAACGTCAAAACCTATCAAAATTTACAAGTTTAAACTAATTTGCATATTGCTCGCATGACTGCACAACAATATTCGACGAGATATAGTAAGAAATAAAATGTCACAACAAAACCAAAACAACAATCAACAAATTTTATCAAGAGTTAAAGAAAGCTTAATAAATAATCCTATTATTGATGATGAGGATCCTGATATAACTAGAGGAGACAGAGAGTTACAATACCTAAAGAAATATGAACCAGTTAAGTATCAAGGTGACAACAAAAATATAGAACAACGTTTAAAAGAAATGCTTGAAGAACACGTTTAAAAAAGAGTAGACACGAGACAGACTACTTAAAACAGTTTAGTTGTAAAAAGGAAAAATATAGAACAACATCGAAAAGAAATGCTTGAAGAACATGGATTAAAGAAAAGTAAAGACAAGTCTAAACTTGCTCAACGTAATTTGCATATTGCTCGCATGACTGCACAAAAAAACTCGACGAGATATAGTAAAAAACAAAATATGTCAAGCAACAACCAACAACCTAGATTTACAAAAAGTATTTTTAATGTAAAGAATCCGTTGATAAATAAAATGGCAGCGAACAAACAAGAACAACCAAAAAAGTATGGAGGAATTCCTGTGTATAAAGAACCAAGTATCTTTGAGAAAGCAAAGTTATATAATAAGCCTAAAGTTAATTTACAAAAAGCGTTGAAGAGGTCAAAACGTACTACTACTGAAAAAGTGAAGAAACCTATTGCGTGGGAGATTCCTAAACCAGAACGTAAAATAATAAGACCTACAGAGACTTTTTCAGGAAGACAAAGCGGACCTGCATCAAAAGACGATTTCTTTACTCCCCCCGAACAACTTGGTGATAATTTAGTGGATGAAGGACGACCAACTCGATATGTAAATGAGCCTAATACAGATGCTTTGAAATCAGTTGAATCGAATACTTCCGCAAAACAAGCTTTGAGTAGAGTTAGAGAAATTCAATCATATAGAAAAAATGTAGGTAGACCACAAGGAAGTTATAAAATAAAACCTGGGGGACAAGAGTACATCGTGAGTAAAGTTAAACTTGTTCCAAAGCCTAGAACTAAACTCGAGAAACCTATTCCAAAGCCTAGAATTAAACTAGAAAATCAAAAGACGCAAGACGTTATACCCGCAAAAGTAACTAAAGAACTTAATAAATTAGATGGAAAAATTAAAAGATTTGGAGTAAAGAACATAAACAAATACCTAGGCACTTTATAAAATACGTTAAACAAAGAAAATTATGATGACAAAACCACGGACAACGTTACAAGTTATATCAATGGTTACATAAACAAATATAGAAGAAAACCAGTTGCAAAACCTCGTTCAAGGATGAGTCATTTACTTGATAAACCTATAAAAGACATTCGTGTAGAACCTTTAAAACCTACAAAGTATATACCCCCAAGACCCACTCCTCCCCCAAGAACAAAGAAACAGACTCTTAAGCAAAAATTTAAGAATTGGGGTGATTGGTTGCTTGAGTTTGTTCCAGAACCTATTAAAACAAAAGTCTCCAACACTTATACACAACTGAAGAGTAAAATTATGAAAATATATAATCAGGAGCAAGAGGACGACCTGATTTTAGAGTTACTAGAAAAAGCTATGAGGCGTAGAGTAAAAGCTTATAAATTATATTTCAAAGATGAAGATGACATCAGAAATTTTAATGGTCCTAAAGCTTGGTTATTATATGCTAAATCAAAAGTGATTGAACTCCTAGACACACTTCGGAATAACAAAGTAGAGCTCGTTTTAGTTTGTAATATGAAAAAAGAGATCCGACTACAGATAAAATCATAGAGAAAGAACATGGACATTATAGTTCAATGAATCATATAATATTACCAGGATCAAACATAGATCTTACTTATGAAGAAATGGTGGACATTATTACAGCAGAGTTTGTAGAGAGAAAGAAAGGATCAGGTTGGGAATTTGAAAAAATAATTCGATTAGACATCCACTTAACGAAATATGATCCTCTCAAAGGCTCCTCCTACATTCCAACTCCAAAATATATTGCTAATAATAAAGCTGTCATAAATCCACAAAACAAATTTATTAATCCAGAAACAAATGAGTTAGATCAACAACGCTTTAAGTGGACGGTTTCTATGGCAACATTCACAAAACCTGGAGATAAGGATCGTGGAAGAATAACAAAGAGTCTTGCAGAGTCAGCAAAAACTCTCAATTGGAAAGGTATTAGATTTCCTTCTCCTGTGGAAGACATTAAGAAATTTGAAAAGAATAATAACCTAAAAATAAATTTGTTTGGATATAATGAAACAGACAAAGTTTTTCCTATGTTAAAAATACATGACGATCCTGACATTAGACTCTTGTTGTTAGAAGGTAAACATTACACCATCATAAGTAGTTTGAGCCAATTAGTGAGTTCATTATTAACTAATAATAAAGTAAAACATTACGTTTGTGACTTTTGTTTACAACATTTTCTCAAGGAAGATAAACTCAAAGAACACAAAGATTACTGTAGAAAACATGTACCTACAAAATCAGTTTATCCAAAACCTGGTACTTTTATAAGTTTTAAAAATTATACTAACAAATTTATGCAACCTTTTATAATTTATGCAGATTTTGAGTGTATCACAAAACCTGTGGAAAATAAAATAGGTGAAAACACAGCACAATATCAACACCACATTCCTAGCGGATTTTGTTACTTAGTAAAACGTTTTGACGACAAAGTTTATGAACCAAAATTAAGAAATTATACACATGATCCTAATAATCCAAAAAGTGTTCAGGAGGTATTTGATGAAGCACTTGAATCTGAAACGATAAATATTTACAATACGTTCTACAAACATCCAAAGAAAATGATTTTTACAGATCAAGATAAATTAGATTTTGACAAAACAGAAGTGTTTCATGTATGTGGTAAATATTTTGGATATAAAAAGAATGATCTAGAAGACTCTGATGAATATTCCCCAGATAAAGTTAGAGATCATTGTCATTTCTCAGGAAAATACAGAGGTGCAGTCCATAATAAGTGTAACTTACAATTGAAAAAATCAAATATAATCCCAGTTGTGTTTCATAATTTAGAAGGTTATTATTCTCACTTGTTCATAAAACCTCTAAATAAGACCCCAGGTCAAGTAAATTGTATTCCAAAAACAGGAGAAAAATACATAAGTTTTACAAAATATGTTTCGGTAGACAATGAAGACAACAAAACAATTTCACATCAGTTAAGATTTACAGATTCCTTCAAGTTTATGGCTTCTAGTTTAGGTTCCTTAGTTAGCAATTTAACACAAGAAGGACTAAAAGATCTTCACTGCCTAAAAAGATATTATCCAGATCACATAGAACTCTTGTCTAGAAAAGGGGTTTTCCCTTATGATTACATGGACAACTTTGAAAAACTTAATGAGACATGTTTACCTCCAAGAGAAGCCTTTTATTCAAAACTTAATGAAGAACACATCTCAGAAGAAGACTATCAATTTTCTCAGAAAATATGGAGGACTTTTAAAATGAAAACAATCAAGGACTATCACGACTTATACCTAAAAACAGACGTCTTACTTTTTGCGGATGTCTTTGAACAATTTCGAAGTGTATGTATGAATCGCTACAATTTAGATCCTGCTCATTACTTTACTGCCCCAGGTTTATCTTGGGATGCTTGTTTAAAATTATCAAAAGTAAGTTTAGAGCTTTTACATCAAGAAAATATGTATCTCATGAAAGAACAAGGAATCAGAGGAGGTGTTGCTATTATCACAAAACATCACATCAAAGCAAATAATAAATATCTTTCAGATCATGATCCAACTTTACCAAGTATTTATGTACCCTACTTAGATGCAAACAATCTTTATGGGTGGGCTATGATGATGAATCTTCCTACACACGGATTTGAGTGGATGAAGCCATCAGAATTTGAGAATTGGGAAAATTTAGGTTCAGGTAAAGGATGTATTTTAGAAGTAGATCTAGATTTTCCTGAAAGTCTTCATGATCTTCACAATGATTTTCCACTAGCACCAGAAAGAATTCAAACTATGACTACAGAAAAACTTGTTCCTACTTTAAATCCTAAGAAAAATTACGTAGTCCATCATTTTGCTTTGAAAAAGTATCTTGAGAAAGGTTTGATCCTAAAAAAGATTCACAAAGGAATAAAGTTCTACGAATCTCAATGGTTAAAACCTTACATAGAAAAAAATACGAGTCTCAGGGCTGCTTCAAAGAATAAATTCGAAAAAGATTTCTTCAAACTTATGAACAACAGCGTGTTTGGTAAAACAATGGAAAATATTCTAAAAAGAGCAAATGTCGAATTAGTCAACAAAGAATGGAGACTTAAAAAAATAACAAAGAAACCAGAGTTTAAATCTGCTACAATATTTGATGAAAACCTCGTTGCAGCTCATAGTTATAAAACAAAAATTATTCTGAATAAACCTATTTACATAGGTATGAGTATTTTAGATATTTCCAAAAGTCTCATCTATGATTTTCATTATAATTATATAAAACCAAAATATGCTGACAAAGCAAAACTTGGTTTCACAGACACGGATTCTTTACTCTATGAAATTGAGACCGAGGACTTCTACAAAGATATTTCCCCAGATTTAGAATCCAAATTTGACACTTCTGAGATCGTGGTAGATAATCCATACATTAAAAGAGATTTCATAGGAATTTCAGGAGTAAGATTAAACAAAAAAGTTCCAGGAGTGTTTAAAGACGAATGTGGCGGTACTCAAATTACAGAATTTGTAGGACTAAGAGCTAAGTTATACTCTTATCAAAAAGAAAACTCATCAGAAGTAAAAAAATGTAAAGGTTTAAAGAAATCAGTCATAGATAAAACTTTAAGACTAGAACATTACAGAAACTGTCTTTACTACGGTCTTTCTGTGACAAGGCCCATGAATATTATAAGACATAGAAAACATGAACTGTTTTCAGAGACTATGAATAAAATTTCTCTAAGTGCTGACGATGATAAAAGGATTATATTACCAGATAAAATTAATACTTTATCTATTGGACATTATAAAACTAGAACCTAGACAAAAAAAAACATGTGTTACTTGAGATAAAGTTACACATGTAAACCAAACATGTTTAAACTTGCTCAGACACGCTCAGGCTTGTTTTTGCTGAGTCAGCAATATTAACTTTGTATAATTCACCTGGAACACATAGGTCTATTTTCTTGTTATAAATCGTTCTGATTGCTCTAGAACTAACTCCAAGAAATTCTGCTGCTTTTGAAATACTTGGAAACACTTCTGTCCACCCAAAATTAACATGTGTTATTCTTGTTTCTTTAGGCATTTATTTTATAACGTAACTAACAGTTTTTCCTAGAATCCAACCTCCCGCGAGTCCTAAAACGCCTGAGGCAACGTGTTGATACTCCTGCATTTCTTTTGAAGGTTTGTAGTAGTCATCCAAAACAGGTTCTCTTTGAAAGTTTAACTCTTCTTCATGGAGTCTTTTTAAAGCATTATTGGTAGTATTAAGGTCCTGATTTGCATTACTAAGTTCTTGTCTAAGTCTAGCAAGTTTGTCTTTCCTAGCAGTTTCTTTTTCAAACTACTTTTCTTTTTCTGAAGCGAGTTTCTCAAGAGCTAAGTTGTGTCTTTTCATTTCTTTTTCATAGTCATTGTGATTTAGTTTACTGAGAAAAATCCAGCTCCTGCAAAAGCAAATGCGTTGAAGATTCCACCTGCTACTGTTGAAGTCATTTATTTGTCTATTTTATCAGGAATAATTTTTTTGTCTTCGAGGTATTGCACAATAACAGAACCGATCATCACAGCACCAGCAAGTTTTAAAGTTCCATTGACATTTTGTGGTGTACCAAGAGGTTCTCCTACTATTTTCTTGCTTGTCATAGAAACTCCTACCGCTGCTAATGTTAAGACAGCTGCATTGTCAATTTGATTAATAATTTTAGTCTCATTACTGCTCATTTATTATATAATTTTTTTTAGTCAAAATTGTCTAGTTTAACTTCTCCCACAAAAGGTTCTTTTTGTTCTATTATGGGACTAAGAGGTTTGCTGACAGTGAGTTGTTTTTGAGTTGAAGGTTTGTAGTTCATGTAACAAAGCAGCTCAAGAATAGAAATTACACCAATAATAGGGAAATACCCATAAGTGACGTCATCGTTTTTATATAGTTCCTCTTGAAGTTTCTTTTTTGCTCCTTTCGCTTTTTTAGAAAGTTCTGCTAAACGTTTTCCTGCTTCTACTTTTTTGAGATCTTTGACTTTGTTTTGTGTAGTGAGATTTGTAGGTTGTGGCGTATCTTGTTGTGATTGCATAACACTAGTTTCTTGTGAGCTCATTTATTTAATAGTTTCTCTTTAAAACTCAGCCGGTTGAAAACTAAGCAAAAACTATGGTGAAAAGTTCTCCTAGAAATCTCTTTAAAATTCAGCCGGTCAACTTTATAGTAAAAACCTAGTAAAAAATTAGAGTTCAAGAATCAGTGATAGTTTCCACGGCAACATTTAAATTAGACTCGTTTCCATAATTACCTCCAGATATTTTAGCAATTTGTACATAAAACATAACTACATCATGTACGTTTGTTACATAATCTTTAAGATAACCAGAAATATTTAATGGAACAGATTGATAACCACCAAAATTAATTATTTTATTTTTGGTAATAGGAAATGTTACAAGTAATTTTTGCTGTTTTACACCATTTTTCATATAAGTATAAAATGCACACATTATAGTTAAATTATTTATAACAGAGTCATTGTCAAAGGTATGATTTAACAAAGTAATTGTTGTTGTATCATTTACTTCTGGTAGATAAATTGAGGTTGCAGGATAACCTGAATTCAATGTCTTTGGAATATTCCAACCTACTTTTCCTTGTAAGCTTTCATAAGAGAAATTATACAAGTATGTTTTGATAAATTTAGGTGCAAGTTCTTGTTTTGGTGTATAACCATAATGTAAAGTCATTTATTTTATGTTAAAGTTTCAGCCATAAAATTAAACACAGATTCGTTTCCAGATTGTTCATCCGACTTTTTAATGATCTGAATAAAAAATAACAACACATTTTCCACTTTTGAAACATAATCTTTTAACAAAAAACTAGTATCTAATACAGCTAAATAATACTTTTTAAACTCTTTAATTTCGGTTAATTGAAATGTTTTTAAACTGTGTGTTGTCATAGTATCGTTTTTAAGGTAAATAATTAATTTGTATTCTGTTGTTAAAGTACTTAGAGTATTATCATTATTAAATATATGATACAACAAAACTAATTTTGTTTTTTCATTTAAATCTGGGTCATAAATTGAAGTAATTGGATAATCATATTGAGCTATTTTTATAATAGGATCTAATGTTTTATTTTTTGCTAATCCAGGATAATGAAAGTTAAATAAGTATGTTTTTGTACATGGCTGACTTTCACCATGCATATAACCATAATTTAAAGTCATTTATTTTATACAATATACTTTGCGAAGACAAAACCAAACATTAACATTACACCTGCAGTGGCTGTGTGACTTGGTTGCGCAGGAGCTGTGTTTTTCTGCGCAGGAGCTGTGTCTTTCTGCGCAGGAGCTGTGTTTTTCTGCGCAGGAGCTGTGTCTTTCTGCGCAGGAGCTGTGTTTTTCTGCGCAGGAGCTGTGTCTTTGTTAAGTTTTTCGTTTTTACCAAATTTCATACTTGTTGTGGCAGTTGTTAAAGTGTTGTTAAATCCCTCAATGGGTTTATCTAATATAATTAAATTTGATGGAATTAAAATTAGTCCCGGACTAATTACCATATTAAGTATGGCGTTTGTATCTTGAATTGATCTTCTCATACTACTTATTGTTACAGTAAGATCATCTTGAACTACAGTGTCTTGTACAAGTTTATGGAAGACGTCTTGAGTTTGTGAACTCTTTGCTCCTTTATTAACAATAGACCACCTTGTTTTTGCTTGAGATCCAAGTATACAATATACAAAACTTTCTATAGCTTGTTGTAAAAGTTTTTGTCCAATTTATGTAAGCCCATCAGAAGTTGACTTTATGAACCATTTGAAGTCGTTTGATTCATTTCTTGGAACTACTTTATCAACGTACTCATATCCAATTCTAAGAATTCCCATAGACCTGTTATTTCTAGGAAACACGTAGTGAGACCTCCTGACTCCTGGATTCTTTTCTAAGAAATAACTCATTGCTTCTCCAGTGTGTTTCAATTTGTATTTCCAGACTTTTTTCGTAGGAATATTCTTTTGCATAAGCTTCAGGTCATCTTTGTTGACAAAAGCACTTAGTTTGGAAGGTTGTCTCAAGAACCTCTTCATATGATAATAAAAATAGAACTTACTAATACTTGAAATCACTTTAGGTTGACCTAGCCTAGTTAAGTGCTCTAACGAAAGTCCTGATTTGTAAGATAGTACGAAAGCAGAAACTACACTTGTAAAATAAGGATCTTCTAAATAGTTGAATTTTGCTTTAGTAATGTCTTTATCATTATCAGAGTTTTTCCACTTGACGTCAAGTGGTTCAAGTTGACACTTAAAGTAATCATTTTCATTAACGTGAGTTTCAAATGATTCAAAATCTATAGACTGCTCTTCAAGTTTTAAACCAGTGATTGTTCCTCGGTTGTTCCAAATTCTAGGAGTCCAAAACAAAGCATAAGAGTATTTGTCTTTGAATGTTTTTGAAGTAATGTCAGTTCCATAATCACTTGTGACGTCATAGTCTATAGAAGTGTCAAAGTCTAAAGTATTTGGATCCACGATGACATTAAATTCAAACTTATCTAGGTTAGCATTGTGGTGCTTTTTACTAAAGTCATCTTTGAGTTTTTGTACTTGAGTGTCATGAATAGTCATTGCTTGTTTGTAGTTTTTACCATACACAGCTTTATAATATCTATCAAGTTCACTCACGCGTTCGTTCATTTATTTAATAAATGAACAAACTCACTGTATTTATTGACAATAATCGTAAAGAATTTCACATAGACAAAAGAATTAGGACAACTTCTGACTCCAGGCTGTTTCTCAAAACAGCTACAATATTCTGGAATTATAAAAACATCATATCTAGAGATAATAACTTCATTTCTAAAGACAGCGTGACACTTTTACTTCCAGTTGGTTATCTTACTATTGATGACATTCAAAAAGAACTAGCCAAGTATAAAATTGAACTACTTAAGCTTCCTTATCCAAACAAGTGTAAGATATATTGTAAGAATGACACAATATGTCTCAAGAATTTCGGACTTTTGTTAGGTTTCACAAAAGACAAAAAAATAGCTAGTAATACTTGGGTTGAAAGTGAATCTGAGTGTGACATTCATAGAGGTTTAAGATATGTCAGTATACATTGTAATGCTGTGAATAAAACTTACAGTTTTGACCCACAAGGACAAAGAAGTTCTGAATTTGTGAGTTTACCTATTACAACAACTCAGACACTCAATGGATCTGTTTCTCATTACAAAGACATTGAATCTGAAGTCACACTTTACAACGGAATTTGGGAAACATTTACTTTTGATGTCACTACAAATTTAAAGGAAAACATTAATATAGGATCTGTGTTGCTTGAACTTTACATAAAATAAAATGGACATTAATAGCTTTAAAAAAGAGCAAGAATTAAGAGACTTGTATTATGATCCAAAAACTGAGTACATGTCTGCTGAGAAACTCTGGCAGAAGTCACGTGAACAAGACTTGGGTATTTCAAGAAAAAAGGTTAAAGATTGGTTAAAGACTCAAGATACCTATACAAGATATAGCATATAGTAAAGAAACATAAAACACTTCAAACTTACGTAAACAATTTGGGTGATCAAATTCAACTTGATCTCGTGGATATGTCTAAACTTAGATACAAGAATCAAAGTTATAATTGGATTTTCACAGGTATAGAAATACTATCCAGATTTGGTTTTGCGATTCCTGTGCGTAAAAAAGACACTCAGAATATGACAGAAGCTGTTGAAAAACTCTTAAAAGAGTTCAAATCTAGATTTGGGGAATACCCTAAAGTAGTTCAATTTGACGAAGGTAAAGAATTTTACAACGTCGGAGTAAAAACTCTACTAGAAAGTCATGGAATAAAGTACTTCTCTAGCAAGTCAGATAAGAAAGCTGCACTCGTGGAGAGATTTAACAGAACTTTAAAGTCTATGATGTGGAAATACTTTTACTCAAAAGGTACTTATAAATGGGTAGATGCTCTTGATAAATTTGCCTACAACTACAACCACACAAAACACAGTACTATACTCATGAAATCTGCTGACGTTAGCAAAAATAACGAACACCAAGTTTGGATAAGTTTGTATGGTCATTGGACTGGGAAATACCCTTTACCTAAATTTAGAATAGGAGATCAAGTAAGAGTGAGTAAATATAAAACTATCTTTGAGAAAGGATATGAGGCTAACTTTACAGAAGAGATCTTCAAGATTTATAAGATATTCAGAGGCAATCCTACTACTTATGAAATTGAGGACATAACAGATAGTGAACCTATCTTGGGTAAATTCTACGAAGAAGAACTATCTCCTGTCAATAAAATTGATGACACTTATAGAGTTGAGAAAGTCCTGAAGACTCGCCGAGACATGGCTTTTGTAAAATGGCAAGGCTATGATAATAAACACAATTCTTGGGTTAAAAAATCTGATATAAAAAGTCTATAAATAAATGGAACATCATGAATTAAATGATTTAGACTTGGAAAATAGACCTTTACTAGAGGACAATGGTCAAGATCTTGAAGACTCCGTACTCGACAACAATAAAGTTGACATCACTGATATGAGAGAATCGTCATTTATGAATCCTAACTTCGAAAATTTGGATACAACCTTGGAAAACATCAAAAGACCAGAAAATCATACTCCTATAGCTGTTGAAAATTTCATAAGATTAACAAATCCAGATTTCAGATTTGAAAACACTACTAGAGAAATAGATCTTAGAAATAATATTGGAGTATCACCAAAAGGTCATATAACCTATAAACCTCTACTTGAAAAGAATGAAAGAGGAAAACCCCAAATTGTGTTGAAAAGAAATAAAAATAAACTTACTTATAATAATGCAAAATCGGCTCAAGAAGCTGCTAGTCAATTTAAACATGAAATAGATATGATACTTCATGATAAAAAAAACTGAAGAGGGTACATTTGTCTACACCACTGCGGATATGTCTTATATTGAAGGTTTAAGCCCACAAGAAAATAGAGAACTTCAAGGTGTATTAAAACCTTCTAAAAACACTGCTGGTCGTCTTGGTGATGAAGGAGCTCTTCAAAGACAAGCGAATCATTTTCAAGAAGCACTCAATGAAACAATGGATAAAAGAGACGCTACAGACGAGCCTGAAGAATACATTGAATATGAACAGCGTGTTGTAGGTCCAAGAGAAGCTTTAAACAGAACCATAAGTCAAAGAAGTAATGAAGAAACTAGGAATAATCAAATATTGGATCTTGAGCGTCTTGAAAGGTTTAAAAAGTGGGCAAAAGATAATTTAATTGCTTTAAGCGGCGTTGCCATAGCAATAGGTGGAATAATCACTTCAATTATCATCGGTGGCAGAACTGTTATTCAAAAAGGAGCTCAAGCAACAAGTGCTTTTGCTAAAATTTTAGCAAAGATATTCAAAGAATTAGGTCCAATTGGAAGTACCATTTTAAATTTGGTTACTACAGCTTTAAAATGGGGTGCCAAAGGATTAAGTTTCTTAGCGAATATTTTATGGATATTAGCTTTAGCACTAACTTGGTTCATCTGAGATGTGTACAAAAACAAAACTAAAAAAAAAAGTTATTAAATAAAAGAGCAGCATCGAGACTTTAATACCAGGTTTTAGAAAACTTAAAATGAGTGACATCAAAGGTACTCGCACTAAGCATATTATTACTTTTAATCCTAATAAAGCGAATCCGGGAGAAGAACTTTACTTCGACATTCCAAAGTTGAAATATGACACATGTTTGGTTCCTGACAGTTTATGTTTGAAGTTCAACTTTAAGAATAAAAATGAAAAGTCTTGGTTTTTAAATAATCTAGGAAAACTACTTATTGAGAAACTAACTGTAAGTGTAGGAGGTGAAAATGTATATGATAATAATGGTTATAGCGAACTTGAAGTTTACAAAGACCTTTGGTTACCTGAGCGCGTTAGATTTGAACGTATAGATTTTGGAATTGCAAATGAAAACACAAGGAAGATAATTTCCGGTTCTGATGATGGTGCAAAGACTGGAAATTCTCAAAAAGTGTCGGATGCTTTAATAGCTTCAATTCATGGAACAAAACAAAAGATTAAATTAGATAAAATTATTGGTGATCATGGGCTATATTCTCCTTACTCCACGGATCATAATTTTCAATTTAAGATTACATTACCCATTGCTTCAAGTATTATGAAAGCTCAATCTGGTGAAAGTGTAGAAGGTTATACTTTGGAGAATATCGAATTAGAATATGAAACAATTGAAAATGAAACTTTATCAAGTCAAGCTAGAACAGGATATGACGCGGGAAGAAGTTTAAGTTTTGAACATGCTACTTTGATGAAGACTGTAGAATGGGACAAAGCAAGTACTTTGGTAAATGAAACTATCAATCTTCCACGGAAAAGTATGGCAGCTGTTGTGATGTTGTTTAGAAATAAAA
>JAOBYK010066682.1:0-21200 GCA_025434845.1 Phenganax subtilis | reverse complement strand
CAATCATTTAATCGAGAGCGAAGTCTTTTTTTTCGTATGTGTTCAAACTGGCCTATATCAAGGTCAGGGATTGTATAAATTTTCTATCATTGATACACTTCATCTCCTTGGATTAATAAGCTGGATTATAGCTAATGACATTTCTTTTAGGCATTACGGAGTCAGCGTGTGCAATACTGAAACGCAACAAGATGAGTACGCCTTTCTATGCCGGGAAGAGCCACCAGATTTGTTTCAATGGCAGACACCAACACGAGTACGTCTTGGAATATATGACAAAGTATTTCGAAGAAGTAGCTACCAGTCCTCAGAGTAAACCTTTGTTTGCGTACACGTCAACACATGTTTCTCATGACAACGTTGGTATACGAGTACAGACGCTAGATACACACCTCAGAGAGTATATCTATAAATTGGCCACAGTTGAGAACACGTTGAGCATAATCTTCGCGGATCACGGGAACACTTATACGTCGTATCAAGCATATGCTGACGGCAAACAAGAGATGTATCATCCATTTATGTTGATGGTTTTACCCAAGAAATTAGGGAGAAAGTTTGGAGGGGACGTTTTAAGGAATTTGCATGAAAATCAAAAGAGGTTATTTCATTTGTTTGATCTAAGAGCTGGGCTTCTTGAGCTTGCTAGGTAGGTAATAATAGAGACCTTAAAATGACAAGAAAGCGCCTTTTAGGATATAAAGTGTCATTATTGCAGTAATATGCAAGGATGTCCGTTTAACTAGTAAAATCGTTTGGCATTAGGTGGAGTAAAATACTTCAGTAGGTCGCTCTTGGGTGCATTGAGTCTTTAATGAGTTGATAAGAGAGCTAGTCAGATAGCTTTGCTTACCAATTGAGATTCACGAGTCTGCCATTGATGAGAAAAATAATCTGGACAGAGACAGTTAATAAGCTCTGAATAAGCGCACTGGGGCGTGCTTTGTCTTGATGGGTTTACAAGACAAGAGGCCTTTCTGATTTCCTTGTCATTCCCATAAGATGCAGGGGGCACTGGAGAACGTATGAAGCGCATTAGTCTATAATTCATGCTATAATTAAAGATCTAGAATTATGAAAATCAACTAACATTTCCCTGTTAATATCAAATTAACTTATTCAGGTATGATGGAATATCGGCTCTAAGACCAACAGGAATATTTGGGAAATTTGCCGCAAATCGAACATGCGATGAGCTACTATTGACCGAGCAGAGTAAATGTATTTGCCAAGGCTGGGAAACGGCTATTGCCAATACAACTGACCAACTAGCCTTCGCTGAGTTTGCCATTGGCGTACTGAATAATAAAATCCAAGCCTCGCTGCTGGAATCACGTATCAAAGGTGTTGCTTCGAATAACTCCCGTGTCTTTTTTGGTGCGTGTCAACGGTTACGTATTCAAAATATTCGGAACGTGAAAACGCGAAAGACAAAGGACGGCACAAAAGCAACTACTATGGATGTGAAGGTACAATCAAGCAATCTCGTGGATCAAGAGGAACTAATGACAGTTCAGGTAGGTTTGAGATCACTGGTTTGGTTTTGTTCCACCGGATTTGTAACCGCTTACTGAAGATATTGTCATACAGATATGATGTAGTATTGGATGTGTTGGCGTTTACTAGTGACGGCTCAATAGAGATTTATATTCAATGTATTCTATATAGATAAAATATGAGTCTACTGAATGACATACCTTATATGATACTACTGAATCACAACTTTACTGTATTATCGCATGAAGAAACGTATTAACTATCGTGAACAGTTTGATTACCTAGTTCTGACAAGAACTGTTAAACCCCTTACTAAGACTTACGTTTTTCCAAGGTCTGCGATATTTAAGCTTGTAACCACGATAAAACCACTGTTTCTTTACTGTATTCTTTAACTACAGTCCTTATATATATATTCATATTACTTTTTAAAACAGGTATTATCCAAAGACAACAAGCCTAACTCGTACGAGATGACGTTCTTATCGTTCAACAGAATCTCAAGTTATGGTATATACAGGACTTGTATGGATAAAGGAGCTGAAGTGAAACTTTGCGTATGTAATAACCATAAAGATACGAAACCTTTGACTATGATTCAAGATGTGGTCGGAAAACACTCGACAGTAAGGAAGTTACAACGGTGCCTTTATGAGATTATCCGAGTGTACAACGACAGTAAGACAAGCGAACCTTTGGTTGAAGTATATGAAATTGCAAATATATGCAGAAATAAGGAATTTTTAGTGGCATTTGTAGCTGAGGGGAGAGACGTTATTCTATCTACTGAAACGCCAATTTTAGTGAAACTCCCACCCCAGACAGTTCAATTCGTAGCGACAGCACGGACTAAAGAAAATGCTAGGAATGCTCGTTTGCATATAGTATGGCGAATTGAAACATAATTTGCCGACGGAGGAAATTACAGAAGTCGTAGCGCTGCTATGGTAAATGGCCTTGGACGGTAATTCAAATTCATCTCTCGCAATGCAGCGGGTCTTGGTCAAAAACTTAAAGGAGAGTTAATCAGAATTAGTGGTTCAATGCAAGCAGACAAAAAAATCCAACAGTCACCTTAATCAAAGGATCCATATGCGAGCACATCATCAGTTCTCCTTGACAGCCGTTTTCATGCATAATCTAGCCAGCAAGCCTGACATTTGTAATAAACTGTTCACACCTTCGACTATACGCATGTGCGTGAAACCAATCTCCTGAATCAATAGTAGAAGCTTATTAAAATCATTGTCTTTGACAAAATTGAAGAATTAACTTAGTAGGTACCTTGATGAATTCCAGTTTCAGAAACTCAGGCATATTTTCAATTTTGCAAACTCGAAACACGCTTGTAATGATATCCTCAGGTGAATAGCCCATTTGCCATAGGTGTGCCATGATTTTGTATGCTTCATCTATGTTGCCTTGGGTGCAATGTCCGATCATTTCCTTCACTAGTAATGGATGTGGCTCGTCGCAAACCTAGTTAGTTAATGTATACCGTATTTATTTAAATAAGTGCCATGATACTTGGTAATTTTTTCGCGTCTAACAAGCGGTGCTTATTTGAGGGCGGCACTTACTCTGTATGCCTGCTGTGAATGTTTAATTTTAGGTCTATATTAGAGTGAAAACGCATTTGCGCAATTAGTAAAGCGAGACACACTGGGATGTGCATTTTAACATTCCCATTATTAAAATCCCCTTTTTAATATTCCAATTTTAAGATCCCCATCCAAACATTCCCATTCTAACATGTCTTCTAAGACCAGTTCACACGGGCGATTTTCGATGCTTTTTCTCGTGTTGAACGATGTGATAGAGTGGATAACTGGCGAGTATACTTGGTCCAACAATTTTTCTGATGCACTCGCCAGTCAACCTACTCGATCACATACACCAAAAGGAGAAAAATCGCAGCAAAAATCACCCGTATGAACTGGCCTTTATGCTTCTAAATAGTGCAGTCATAAATGAGACAAGTGTTTTACAAGCTTTTACTATAAATGGGTTCTTTAACTTTTAACTTAAATGCAGCGCTTGTTCGAAGGCGGTGCATACTCAAAGGTGGCGATTATTCCAGCAAATACGGTAAACATCACTAAAACTTTCTTTATTTTAATAGAAAAAAAAAGAGCTAAGGTGATTTGCTCTCCTTGGCAAGTTTACTTGCTTTTGCGTACAGAGGCCATATTCAACTAAGGCTTTTTTGCCTGTGTGGGCGGAGCGCGCAGTTGTGAACATGCCCTGTTGTTGATTGTCCGCTGTCGATCTCGCATACACCTGGAGAACGTTGAATTACTTTTAACTTTCCTGGTGTGCACGCGGGACCAAGCGCCGACAAACAACGACAGAGTATGTTCAAAAGTGTGCGCTCCGTCCGCGCGGGAAAAGCGACCGTAGTGGAAAATGGTCTTAACGAGCAACTTTTCAGTAACTATTTTTTATTACCTTAAAAACGTTGTCACCATTTACGAGTCCGAAACCGTAAAAGGTTGACTGGAGATTATTTATAGCCTACAAGGAAAGGCATAGAATTATTCAAGAACGGAGCGGTTTATGAATCTTGGAAACAATATCACTCTTTCCAGACTGAACAGATTTTAAAGAAATTTTACAGACACTGGGGCCATAGGATAGTGTCCATGAGGACAGCGGCTAAATCTGTTATAATTTGTAGCGTTATGTTACAGGGCAAAAAAAAAATCAGCAGTCTACTGAAACATATTGGCAGAGGTAAGACATCTTTGAGGTCTTTTTAGTTAAACACCTGTCGCATATCTCCTTGGGCTGTGAAAGTTATTGCCTCAAGTCCATCATCTGTCTTCATCACCTTTAAATGTAACAATTACACTACATTTGTACCAAAGATAGTAATATTAAATAATGATAAGAATAATAATTTAATAGCACGTCCACAACAGGTTTACTTATTCTATGCTACAAATATGAATAAGGATAATACAATACATTAAAATATATACAGTAAAAGTAATAGATATTTCCTTCTGCCCTATAGGGAAAGAAGTATGACAAAGACCATTGGCCAATGAAGTACGGCACCAGATTTTAACAAGTATTTAAAGATTACATCAACGAAAGGGAAAAAAACTTCATATCACAAGCAGAGACTTCAAAACACACCTTCTCTTTCTCACAAATTTCCATCAGTCTGCTCAAAATCTGCACATCACTTAGTTTGCTGTATCGCAATATCGCACAACGTGACTGAATAGCCTCTGAAAAATTGTTAGGAGACTATTAAGATTAAAAAGCAATCATTCCAAGTTTGTCTGATAGTTTCACTAAGATGAGATGGTCTCCTTTTCAATAAAATTGGTAAGTAAAAAAGACAAGAAAAATTGTCTACTACAGCTGGATTACTGAACTGAAATAAAGGCAACTATGAATGTATACCAATTATTTTATCTGACGTGTTGCAAGCTAATGCAAATCGTGTTGTTTTTGAAAAAATTTCCATTGTTCTTCTTAAAGCTTGCTGAGCCCCATCTGTCATGCTAAAAAGATGAATTATATTCTCTTGAAGTATATTCTATAATTCACTTGTTATTAATAATTCTGCATTTAAAAAAAAAATAGTATAAATAGTAGGTCTAATTTCTTGGCAAAAACATTTGATACACAGAGTTCCCATCATCAAGATTTGCAACTATCTTTGTGTGTAGCATCTTTAGCTGGCTATTTTTCTTATCTGATTCTATAGGCTAGGGTTCAAGATGATGGGTGAAATAAAAAGATACACTAACTAGCAGTCTAGCACCAACCTGTCAGCTTCATCAAGGATAATAATTTTATGTCTTCCTTTGGGCAAAGTGACTTTCTTTTGTGCAAACATCTTAATTCTATTTCTGACAACATCTATCCCTCTGAAATGCATGTAACTTGCCATTTTAAAAAGGACTTCTTGACTTTGCCAGGAAATGAAGTCAAACTTTGTTATATGTGGTACCTCTATACCTATCATTAGAAGCATTAAGTTCGAGAACAGCATCTTTCATTGAAGAACCAAGTAATGCCATGGCAAGGCACAAAATACTGGTCGTCTTTCCTGAACCAGGAGGACCCTAAGCAAATATTTTAGAAATCAAGATGCAGGCTACAGTAACAGAATGTAATTGCTTTTATATAAACTTAAAAGAGCAAGAAAGGAGCCAGTGACAGCATAAAGTTGTGAATCTGGTGTGGAAGAACTCCAAGAAATGGGCAAGAATAATGCAAGGGTCCAGGAGTGCACTTTTGGGGGTAACATTTGAAATCTAGAGTTGTTTGAATAACCTTTCCTATACTTTGAGATTAAGATAATACAGACTTCATTTATATAGTTTTAGTGTGAGTCCAACAGTTGCTAACCCTTAAATCTATTTTCTCATCAGTTTACAATGAATTAGGAAATTGACTGTGGAGAAAGCTCAGAGGACATGTTCTCCCCAGTCCCCGTAAGGTGCAACTAACAGGAAAAGGCAAAAGGCTTACTGCAATGATAATATTTGGCACATTTCCTTGTTCAGCAAAAACCTACAAAATAAATATTATATCCCCTGTGAGCATCTATATTTACCCATCGCATAGGTGCAAGCTTCACCCAGAAGGCATAAAAGTAAACCTTCTAGCATTTTAAAACATAAACGAAGCAAAAGAACGAAGATATGTCCACCTGCAACCGACTGACAGTGTCTTCATTGCCTACTATATCTTTTAAGTGCGTCGGTCTGTACTTTTCAACCCTATACGCACAATTCATAAACAATAAAATTACCAAAATATGAACCGAAATACGTGGCGATAAAAATGTTTGTGTACTAAAAATACGGCGAGAATCGATGTAACTCTTTAAAAATTTTACCAAGGAAGTTGGAAACCTTTTCTTTTTGTCGCAGGAGCTTCTGTTTTATCGTTTGAAGTGCTAGTTTTTGCTTCCTCATCGATTTCCATTGATTCAATCTCTTCGGACGCCATGTTGTGAAGAACTTTTCCCGCCAAGAAGTAACAAACACTGAGCTATGTAGAGTAACTAGAATGCGAGGGTTAATCACCTGGATTAATGGATTAATTTCTTTAAAGTTAGGATTAATAAATCTAAATAGCAATACGATTCAGCGTTTTGTTTGTGTTACCTAGCAAAAGAAGCTGCCCAATTTGTCGAAGTTTTTTTGGCAGGCCAAATTGTAAAAATTGATCATGTTTCTCGTTCAAAATACTCCTTCGGATCGCTCAAATCCCCCTGAAGCCTTCATTAATGATGTCGGACACGCACATCGATACAAACCACATACTGAAGGCAGTCTAAAGATTTTAAATCGTCTGTAAGTTGAGCCTCCTCCAAAAATCACATTATTATGACGTTTTGAATTCTTTTTTTGGAATAGTGTAGTATAGGTAGTTTTATTACTTCGTTGTGTTTGCATTTTGCAGAGATACTGACTCTGAGATCATGTGTTGCCGTTTTAATCCACAAGGCAATCTACTTGCAGTGGGCTTAGTGAATGGAGTCACTAAAGTATGCTGTATACACTTTATGCTGTCTGTGGTTACAGTATTTTAACTGAAGCTGCTTGGAATTTTAGATCTACACTGTTGATCCATTGTCGTGCGTGTATGTGTTGCCTGCAGAAGATACTAGTGGCCAACCACTGCCTGTTACATGTCTTCGCTGGAGACCTGACACTGGGAATCAGGATTTTAAAAACATCCTCCTGGCTACATGTAAAATATATACATACAGCTATACTTATGAGCACAGTTGATCAGTTAAAGGCCAGTTTTCAATAGGAGTGCACATTAGGGGACTGGGTGTGAAGGATGTAACGTTACACCCCTAGCTTTTTAGAATTGGCACAGAAAGTTTGTCCCAAATCATTTTAATGTTTCTCTTTCTGATTTTATCTACAATGCCTGGTGCCATTATGTCCACTAATCATTTTTATATTCTAGTCTCTGAACAAGCAAGTTTTGAGAATATGATGGACCCAGTGGGGTAGTTACTAAACCATGAAACGTGGTCCCAGATTAATAGGCACCTCTCAGAGATTTTTGGAATGTGCACCCCTGGCTTACACCAGTCCCTTTGATCACACTATGCCTTGAATGAAGTTTTTGCATATGTGCATCTCATTGCTCTCAATGGAAGCACCTTGCAAAGTTCTTCAGCAAAATTTTTGAAGTACTTGCTGTACTTTCATCTACATAAGAACTTCAAAAAAGCTTCCACTTTCTTTTCATCAAAACATGGCAAGAATAGTCCCTTGTTAGTTTTCTAAATAGTTTATTTCTCCTGTTTAACATATAGACAGTAATAAAACCAGATACATTTCATTAACCATTTTCAAAACCAAGCAACTTTTGCAATTTTAATTAGCTTGTGCAAAAATATTCTTTTGTCACCATATGCATCTTCATTTTTGGCTTGTCCTATGGCAATGATGCCATTGTGATTACAAAACCTTTGATAAAATGAACTGGCCCTAAACTTTGCATACTATTAGATGCAAGTGGATCAGTGAAGTATTGGCATGTTCCTACAATGAAATGTATTAGTTCAATGCAAGAGGATGGCAGACAAGTGCTGGCATGTGCGTTCAATGGATCTGCATCAAGATACATCACAGCAGGCTCCGACACAACCATCAATCTTTATGACTCCACTACCAGACAGAAATTGTTCAGTATGGAACCAAGGTAGGATGATAGGTAGCCATGGCAACTGGTCCTACTATGCTAATTTTCGAAAATGGGAAATTTTCTATTCTTTAGAAATTTATTGTCTTTGAGTACTTTAATTATCAATTTTGGTTGAACACTAATTTTAGCTTCGTAAAGGTTTCAAATTTGGTTTAATGGCTTTAACATGATTGTATTGACCAGTTTTACTAATAAGTCTGATATGTTCAGCACATCTTTTCTCATCATGGATGGTCATATGATGAGGATTTTCTCTGTTATTTATCTCCCAAATGATGACAATATATTCTTGTCCGGTGGTTGGGATGATATCATACAGGTCTGTAAACTTTGTTTCGTCTTAGATGATGACTCAGCTGTCAGCATTACGTTGCAGTCTTATTTTTTTCGCGCATTTGGTCATTGTGTTTGTTTTTCGTTTTTGTAGTGGTGGGACAGTCGAGTCAATTCACGGCATTCTGTTAGGTAAATTTTTGTTAAATTTTGCAACAAACGATTTGAGATATTCTGCTCATGTACACTTGTACACAGTGAAGAAATGTAGAGAAGTCGTTTGGAGACGTGATCAAATCTTTGTTCTATCCTTCTGTTCATGGTTGTGTGAATGGTTATGTTGAAAATCACTTAAATCAGCCACTATTAGTGCGTTGTCTTTCTATTTTGACTCTACCTATCTTGTAAACAATAGTTATGGGACTTCGGTGGCGCAGTCGCTGGGACAAGCCTTTTTCACAAATAAGGTTGTGGGATCTATTCCTATCGCGAACTAAAGTGAAAAGAGTTTCTCTACGTTATCCGGATTCCTCCTACAGGAAAAGTTTTCAGGGTGGGCTAGGATAACTAGATGCGGAGAATAATTGTTTCTTTGAAAAAATAAAGTCGAAGCTAATCTATACCGATTAGTAAAACTTATAAATTGTTGCATGGTTCCATTCGTGCTATATGTAAGACCATTTGATTTATTTAAAATTCATCTGAATCGATGACAACCATTCTAAACTTGTTTAAATTGTCAAATTTTCAGGAGAAGTTTTGGACCTCACATATGCGGCGATGCATTGGATATATTGCCCGGTAGTAACAATATACTAACAGGTTCGTGGCGAAAAGACAACAGTGTACAAATATGGGACTTCAACAGTGGAGAACTAATACGAGATGTCCCCGATGACTTTAATAAATCCATGGTAATTACGGGTTTTTTTCCACGAAGAAAAACGGTCTTCTTTTGTAGCCATTTGTCTCTTTTTCAATAATAATTTATGTTTATCATTTAAGACTCTCTTGCAGTATAGATAAACTGAATTAACGAGCTTAAGTTAATACTAAAGTAAATATGTAGGTAAATCTAAAATAACTAAAACTAAGTCTATCTTAGCCCTATTTACAAATTACAGGGTATAAAAGCAGTTGAAACATATTTCACAAGTACTCTGTAGTATTAGACGGTAGCTTGCAGATGGTGATCAACTTGCTGTTTATTTGTTGGACAAAATTATGTTCACATACGTGGTAACTATCATTTCATTCTAATTGTCTTTTTGTTTAGACATATTGTGCTCAATGGTTGCCTAATGGTCGAATAATTGCTGGTGGAAGTCAGATGAATATGCTCAGAATGTTAGAACAAGGCTCATCAGGCACTATGGTAGGAAGAGTATAACCCATGAAGACTAACGTCACACTATGCCGAAATGAAATAACAACGCAACGTTTCTCATCTGTTCGCACCAATCCGGTTAGAATTTCGATACGCTTTCGTTAGCGTTCACACTTGCTCAAATTGTAGCGAAAGCGCTTAACAAGAGCTTTCCAAACATCAGCAGATGAATCATATTAGCCTTACTTGTTTCCAAAATTATGTTTCAAACTAAGTCTGAGCACTGACGATACTATTGTTCACACAATGCCGCAATGCTTTCAGTTTTCATTTCGCTCCGTTTCGAAACCGTGCTCAAATTGTAACGGCAACAGTGACGTTTAGTATTGTTACTAAATATTTTGAATGGTTCTGTTTAGAACTGTAGAAAGCAATCACCATTGTTAAAACGAAGATTTATGCACTACTAAGGTCGTTGCGGCAACAAAATATTTGTTTTGGCATAGAGAGAATGCACTGAGTTGCCATTTTGCCATCGAGAATTTAGGTACTAGACAATTTTTTCTTTCAGACGATCGGTCGTGTGGTTGATCTACCTCGCGCTGTGTACACGGTGGACAACGATCGTTCAGGCTCTAACCCAAAGGTGGCTCTAAGCACTTCAAACAATATTTATATAGTGCAACGCTCATAGTCATAAAAAGATCATACTCCCCAATACTCGCATAGCCTTTTGTATATAGAGTGTTTGTTAGAATTAGATGCATATCGAAACATATTGCAAGTTTTTTTAACGTTTATGTATAAATACGAAGTGTTTTTTCTAATATATTGCTTTTTCCAAAAAGCACTGTCCAGGTAAATATCAAAGTTAAAAAAAAGACCTGTGATGAAGTAGTTTTGTTTGAACACCAATCCCCTCCTTAGCGGTTCGCTAGCTTTGTACATTGATAAAAAGTCGTTCAACTATTCATACTCCTTGCGAGATTGTTTGTACGTTTTTTCCGAAAAACACCACTTTTTTCGACTGAATTAGGTGTATGATTAAATTGTTCCATAGGTGTTTTCAATTGGGCTACATGCGCTTGAGAACTGTTTCGCAGCCCAACGGGTTGTAGTATTGTTTCGAACACTTTCTAGCATTTTGCGGAAAGCATTTTCGAAATGTTCAGAACATGACCTGAAGCATTTCACACATTCTCTCTTGCGCATTCTTGAACTATATGTGTGCATGCCCTTAACTAACTTATCCCCGCGTCATCCTTGATATTCAGCTTGAGTCCGATCCACGCCCATTTTACGCGACCGAACTTTAATTAGCTAATTTGCTACAACTAAGGATCAAGTGGCCCCTACCGGGTAGAAGCAAAAAACTTGTTTTTAAAGGGGGTTACGCGCATCAATACTAATTTCCTATCATCTTAACCCGAACCCTTGAACTGACAAACTAGGAAACAGCAGTGATCGGCGTTCGTGAGCGTAACGCAATAATAAAACGGTGGAAGAGTGTAAGGCGGTGACGTCACATTTGTCCAGGTAAAATTGCGAAATGGGAGATTAACTCATTGTAACGACACTAAAGTTTGTTCCAACTCATGCGCGACGTGTGTAAATTGGTTTGTGGCCAAAAAATTGAAACACTATTGATCAAACTTTGATCTAAAGATTATCATTAATCAGCAGTGTCATGCACGTGTGTCATTGATGTAGTAATCTAGTAATTTTTCCTATAATTCTTCGATGGTTAATGAATATGGCAATTCCGTATTGAAATCTTAATGAGTAGATCTGTACGCATCAATGAAAATAAGATGGACTAGCAATCTACTTTTCCGGAACAGCTGAAATTCCACTACATTAATCGTTACGTTACATTGGTTTACATTCAGCAAGTTTGTAAATTTCATGAAATATCAACTGATGTCGATTTCTTAACCGGAAAGTGCCGGAGCACTCCGGCAAGTGTCGTATTTAGACCACGTGATAGCTATAAACCAATGGTGTGCGTCTATGATAGACGACGAAATCGCTGCCATTTTCCTTGTTCGAAAACGGTCTGTGAAATTTTCGATAAAAAAGCATATATTTGGACCAAATTCGTTGCTTTTTCCCGCTTTGAGGAAGGCAACGTCATGTGTCTAGCATGACTTCTGGCAGTTTAACTACAAATGCCGTGGATCTCAGAGATTGTAGCTCTAATCTCTTCACTTTGGTGAGTGTTTTGTGTTCACAATATGTCGCTATGTACAGTTCCACTTGATAAAATATACTCATAGTTTACAGGCTTGTTTACGTTGTTGTTCGTCATCATAGGGCGCTCACGTTTCAGCTATGTATTCGTGCCGTCAGTAGAAACGATTGCTAGATCGGAATATATTTATAATCCATTAATATCATCGCTTATCGACGAGTCGTTAGATTATTAATGCACATATATATACAGTTAGTATGCTTCATTGACTTTATTTTGTATAAATACTCGATTTATATCAAGTACTCCAGTCGTAGCACCTCGAAATTTGTAGTATTGCCAGCTCTGGCTGTTGCTGTTCGGTCAGAAATCTGGGTTTGTATGTACGGGTCAAGAATAATACACAGCCGACGAATTGACCGGCTGTACGTTTATAAACAATATACAACTGCAAGCGACACATTTTATTATTTAACTCTGTTCTCATAATGACTTCCTTTGAATATAAATGGCTGTTATCATGGTATGACACCTAGATTAAGACCACATAGCCGTGTGCAGTTCATTGTCCTTCCGTGGCGTTATATAAAGGATAAACACCGACAAATTTTGGGCACGATTTTATGTTGTAAATACAGCAGTTAAAAAAATACATGAATGATGATGAATCTATTAGTCGAATTTATCAGAGAATAATTGTAGTATTCTCTTATAATTTTGTACATGAAACTTCAATTTGGTGTTTTTATTCGTTTTATTTATTGCAATTTAACAGTTTTTGTCGTGATATATTTGTTTTACTCTACGCTATCAAGTAATATACACCAAATCTGTTCAAAATATAACACCTTGAGTCATGTTGAAACATCATGTTTTACGACGTTTTTCAATGCATTGGTGCTTCCCTGAATATGCTGTAAACCGCGCCGGTAAACTGAACAAGTATCGTTTTGATAATTACACTTGTTTGATAAAAACATAACATTATTTTTATATGCTGCGAAGGGCCATGGCGTTGACTTATAATATCACTCGACGTCAAAATGACACCCTGTTATTTCGCACGCTAATTGACAAAAATCGCAATTATTATTCAGATTTCCAGGACTTCTAATACGTTAACTTTCCCATCAAGTTTATTGTAGAAATAGCAAGTTCTTTAAGCTCTTCCCTCTTATTGTCGCAACAAAAAGCAAACATACCATTTGTACCTAAAGGTTCTTCTTGGAGTGCGTCTAGTAGTTGTCATTCAACGTTTAATTGAGCTTTTGCAGTGCATGTCGTGTAATGTGGTGTTCAAATAATTTGTAAAAGACAATGAATTTACAAGGGTTTTTACATTCACATCAGGAGGCTATGAAGTCTAAACTTCCATGCGAAACCTCTAGTTTATTTTGACTTCAAATGTGAATTAGGTTTACTATTTTTATAAGCAAACCTCGCAGCAACCGAATGTTTTGAAATGCTTTTTTTCCTGTAATTTCCTGGCTACACTAGTCGAAAATCATTTCATTATTTCTTTACTGTAGTCAAAATAGATTCAGGCAGACTGCTTTGAAATGGTTTATTCCTGAAAATTACTACATGACAACTATGCAACTTTTCTCTTTGTTTGGTATTTATTGTTTTCAATTGTAGAAATTTAGCCTTGGAAAGAGCTTAAGTGCTTAATGCTGTTTTAAAACTAATGCATGCAAAAGCCTTTTCAAATTTAAGAGGTATACATTTACATGGATGCTTATACTTAGATTTCCTTTACAAGGATAAGTAATAAATATTTTTCATTATATCCCCATTGACCTATGCGTTATTGAGTAGTATAATAAACAGTATATGGTGATTATCTGTCTGTGGAATGAAGAGTACTGATAACTAAGATATCTTAATACCATTAAAATACTTTCTGACTACATTATGAAATTTTTGCATTTTCATGTCTTTCTTGTTAATATGTGAAGTCTTTGATCTGTTTGGTTTAGTCTTTGATCTGTTTGTTTCATTGTATATTTGCACATTTTAGCTTTTGAACTGATTGCTTGGCAATGGCATCCCTGTACTTCCTAATTATATATTTTACTCTGCTTAATGCCGGACAGTTTTACTCATCAAATTGAGACTTTTCTCCCCGATGGTTTACTTAAACTATCTGACAATTTCGCTTGTTCTCTTGCTTCAATGTAAAAGACTGTTTATTAATTTTTTTCAGGCTAATATTAATACATTAAAGTGGTGCAAGTACACTGGATCGCCACATTCATTAGACAGGCCCTTAGATGACCCTGTTCTAGTATCATACGCCAATGCTCTCGAGAACAATGTATTGTCGTCATGGCGACATTCGCCACCGTACACAACCCAGCGTTTGAATGAGGGCTTGACATGTTCAGAAAGTGTTAAAGAACTTTGGCTATTTTGGTATGGCGATGACCCAAGGACAATCAACATCATTGATTCCAACTTGAGAGGTTTGTATCACATTATGTAATCCAGTAAGTAGCAAACAGTATGACAACTTTCTGGTTTCTAACATCTGTATGTATATTTGTAGAATCTGACCATGGTTCATGGGAAACTAATTTTCCTACTGAGGCCAAAGCTCTTTTGTTCAAAGCTCTTCACAATACTTTAGAAAGGTACAGTACAAGCTGTTTGCCCCCTTGTGTACCCCTGCTGTTTTAGTGCTTTCATTCTCAGCCACTGTTGATATTGATTTGGTATTCTTTCTGCAGAAACTTGCTGTCAAAAGGTTATGTTCGAATTGGCAAATGGTTTGTTAATTTAGACAAGAAGTTGGCTAATTGCAAGAAGTATGTACTGTAGCATTGGAATTGTAAAAATATTTTCGCAAGTCTTTCCAAGTGGTCAAGACATTTTTCCATTTATCTATGTGTCTTCTACAATTTTGTTTTAGGAACAAGCTCTTCTTTTCATTTGCATTCTGCCTTCAAGGAGAGAGTAGAATATGTTCAACCGTAGATGTGAAACAACTGCCTGGCGTTCGACATCTTGTGCCTGGCGACTTGATTAAGGCTGCAGCATTGCATGGGGAATTTAAAGGTAGCGTAACTGGTCCTCTTTCGGTTGTACAAAAATAAGTGGACACTGTTTGATACATGTATTAAAATGTGGCATTTTGTCTCAGTTTTTTCAACCCCAGTTTAAATTCTATCTTCAATGCAATTCCTTTTTTTTCTTTTCCTTTCAGTAATTCTAGGGCCGTATGGTATAAAGGGCAATTTGACAGGACACAGCTATCAACTAAATGGTGTAGGCGTGAGTAAACTCGTTGATGAATGGAGGCGATTCTTCCCACTTCAAGTCGTTGATGACTGGAACGATATACCGGAAGGGATAGAACATGATATGCCTGTGGTAGTTGGGGTTACCGTAGAAGGCAATTTCATCAAATGTCCTTCACATTATGTCTTGGTTTCAACAGATGACAGTTTGGTTGGTAAGATATTGACCTTTATGATATCTTAAGGCTGTATCATGGAAGATATAATTTTCGGTCATTTGATGAAACTCTTTGTTTTCTATTCTGTTGTTCGAGCTTACTTTCTACACATTTGTGGAGACGTTTGCTCAGTGATGGATCCACTGTGATCTTGTAGGGGGGGTGCTCCGGTTTGGTGTTGGATTTGAGTCGGTCGACAGTTGACAGTTGATGTGTCATTAGTCTGTGGTTGCCCCTTTGTGGGTGTCAGACCTGTTGGTCATGTGCATTGCATAACTACAGTCAATGTCAATTCAATTATATTCTCTACTTATAGTCTATATATCTCAAGTTTCACTGCAAAATTATTTAGAACATAAGGAAATTTGCACCCCCCCTGCACCCCCTTTAGCCAACGTTAGGAGGATGTGCGCCCCCCCCCCAGTAAATCCATCACTGCGTTTGCTTTAGTTGATTTTGATGCAGACCCTGTTTTCCCTGCCTGTGCTCCTGTAAAGCCGCCAACTTTACATGTGTTTTTATTCCCGACAGATTGTTCTAATCAGTCGAGTTCTTCAGCAGTTCCAGTCTCCTTACCACTGTTTCCCATGACCCCACCCGCCTCGCCGTTCACGACTGCAACTGCTGACAAGAAGCGTCCCACGTCTACCAATGAGCGACCACCAGAGTGTAGAGCAAAAGCGTCAGATAGCAAGACAGTGGCGTGTGAACTAATCAATGAGGCTTGGAAAGATATCACCGCTACCAAGTCAACGTAAGTATGCTGTTGACATTCAGTTATAATGATAGAGTACTTTGCTCTGTCTGAAGATCAACATTTAAAAGTCGAAAATTCACAGTATTAATCTGCGTCTTGCTTTGAATAATAGATTGTATTCTGAAGATACCTTGTATTTTTCGGCATTTATTTTTTACTTTACGTTACTACTTCTCACAACATGACGCCTAAATCTAAATTGAGTTCTCTCTTTAACAGAACCAAATCGTCTAGTGTTAGTGCAGCACAGAACAAGACGTTTGGTACTAATTACAAATCAGACCAGGAATCGTTTTGGAACTTAAAAGAACCGCTAGCTCGCAAATCATGTGCATGTACTTCAAATAGCAACGTAAATCGGTCACGACCATCCGCTCCGAACAAACCCTTCGGTATAAACCGACTAAACCCGGCCGGAGGGCAGAACTCACATCACAACACTGTCGCCAACAAAATAAAGAAAGAACGGGATAGAAAACCAATGTTGCCTTTTCATCAAAGAGATACCAAATTAACTAATCTAAATCCTGTTTCAAAGGGTGTATCCACTTGTAACCTAACAACAAATGTCGGGGATCAAAATCGTCAACCTAGTAGTCAAAACGAGGCTTCCGCCCCAACCAATACGGTTAGTCCCGAAGGGCTTCAAAAACCTAAATCAACACAGCCGTGCATGAATGTGAATTTTGTTACCAATAACAATAATAATAACAATAACGACGCTTTCTTTAAAATGACTCCTCCGGTCCCGACGAGGCTTTCCGACGTAATCCGATTGAGTGACGATCGGAAGAAGTTGTCGTGTGCGAAAGACGACGTGTATACGAAGTCGCGTAGATCGACTCTTGATGTATGGAAATGCTATGAGGTTTTTACTGGAGATCCCAAGCTGAAACCCAGGCTCCCTGATGATGTGCTCGATTTCAGGGACAGCGGCGAAAGGCTACCACAGACCACGGATAAACAGACCGCGGGGAAGCTGACCACGGGCAACGTCATGTCGATGCCCGAACATTCGGGAGAGGCATTTACGATTGAGACCATTGAGAATAAGAGGTGAAGTAAAAATAAAAAATTTTTAAATCCTCATATATGTATTACTTTCAACTTTTTCTGACTATAATTTTAAATGATAATCAAAAAACCTTACAAGTACAATTAACTAAAACTTTAAAATTTTTACAAAGACCGTTATTCTCCTAAAGAGGTAATGAGGTATATCTCGTTTTCATATGTCTTATGTCAGTGATGATGTCGTCTAATCTATTGTCGGTGACCAATGGAAAAGAGAAAGCTTTCCAATAGATGAAAGATTATCACCGGCCGCAAAACCAGTGGCAGGGGTAATAGTCTTTTTTCTTCAATTTATAGTTACCACAACAAGCGACACATACGGGATGAAATTGTACCAGAAAATGACGTTCCCGCTAAACGTGTGCGCAGCAGTTCTTCAACGAATCAGGGTCGTGGGAAACCGGAAACGGCCGCAGCTGTAAAGCCTCGAGCACATCGACACTCGAGCAATTCGAAGCCGCAGGTCCCTGCTCCGTCTCCTGAGTTGACGAACAACGTCGATTCCCATGATTCCGTGTTTCGTCCTACTATACCCGCGTCACGTGGCCGAGCCAACAGTACGAGTAGCAATGGGTCAGTGGTTTCACCAGCACCTCCCGCGGCTACTTCATCTAAAACTAATCGCGCTGCAAAGCGACGGCCAAGTAGGAAATCACAAGATAAGAAAGTGAAAGAACCGGTCAAACAAGAACCCGAACCAATTTCCTTTCTCGCCTCACCACCCACTCCCAGAGGCAGTGTATCATTGCGCACTGAGAAAGATTTACAAGTGACGTTTTCGGATCTTGATAACATGTTTGATTCCCCGGATGAAGACGATGAAGACAGCAGTAAAACTGTGAGTAGCAAGATTTTTTCATCTCCAGATCATGAAAACAAGTTCTAAAAAATGTGCCATTTTTACGTTATAATAATAAAGATACCCTTTTCTGAATATTTCGAAATTTTCAGTTGTGCTTCAGACAATCTCGAATTCCTCCTGGACATCAACAGTCGATTTCTGCAGTTTTCCAAACCGTCCCGAATTTCTTGCAAACATTAATGATCAATAAAGTTTTCCCAAAAAGTCATTTTTAGACCATAAACAAATGTTTGATAGACTACTTTTAAAAAACATGTCTCGAGAACGAAGAAATTTGGTAAAATTAGTAGAAATACTTTTACAAATGTCAATGACTTCAACAGTTCTTTAAATTAAGGTGGTGTCATTTTTTATTGCTAGTTGACTAATTTTCTTTAACTTTCAGCGACCGCTGTCCATGTTCATTGACAGCCACCACTCAGTCCCAGCCCACCACGGTCTCGAAGACCCAAACCAGAAGACGAAATCTTCTGTCAGTGCTGGGCCTGGGGTGGTTTCTCATGCCGACCTTGTACGAATGTTTCCCACCCCTCCCATGCCAGAGAACCATCAGCACTCGCCTCAACCTCCAGCCGCTGCGACACCCCCTGAATTTAGTGGGCAGTCAGGTAATAGTTTTGCCGACGCCATCAAGAATATGAACGAGGAGATTAACGACGTTCTGACGCATCTCAAGGTGTGTACCACGTTTTGATAAACAAATTTGTTTGCGATAGTAAAGAATTTAAAATCCATGGCTATTTACACTTGGGATATTTTCAGCCGCTAATGTAGAGTTCTTCTTTCAAATAAAATCGTCTGGTGTTGGCCAGAGTAAGAATAGGTCGCAACAGTGTCCATCAGTTATACAGAGATAATGTTTCACACTCCACTGGACAAGTTTCTTACAGCACAGATAGAAAAACAAGGCAACATTGCCTATTGAGGTGTTAAACAAAATCATTTTTCAAAGCATATTCTTTGCATGTTTTAGGAGATGCCATCTGTGTTTGATGTACCAAGGGAGCAGTCATATTTCTGTTTCTCTGCTGCAATCCCGCCCGTGAAGTCTTTGCCAAGTTCCAGCCTACCACCGCTAAAACTAACCGAAGATATGATTTATACCCCATCATTGCCGGTAAATACAGTAGCTTAGTTAAGAAGAAGTAATGCGAAGGTTTTAGATCACTGTAAATCTGCCTTTTCATTTGCCATGATATGACTATAACTCAGAGAGACTTCAAAAACATTCATCTACCTTAGTACGCCCCACATTAACATGATGTTAAATACTGTTTTGCTTTTGATGCTGTGACTATCATTCGGAGAAACATACGGAATATTTATTCACCTGAGTATGTCCCACAACAACAACATGACTTTACATTACTACTTTGTTTATCATGGTATGGCTATCAGTCAGAAAGACTTACCGAAAAAATCATCCACTTTGGTACTTCCCACAACAGCATGACGTTCATATTATTGTATTGCATTGTATTATCTGATGATTTTTTTCATTGTGTTACCAAGGTGAAAACGTCCACTTCGCAAAGCGATCCACCGTCTGTGACAACTCGTACCAGTCTCTCAGAAATGCCGGTTCTTGGTCCAAGTGCATTCTTGTCAACTGTTATTTCCCAAACCTCTACACTAGACGCTTCGTCGCCGAAAGAGGTTTTTCCTGAACCGTCGGTCTGTAAATACACCACCGAAATCGACAACAATTCTAATTTATTAAATGCTAATTTATTTTTATCGGATTCTTATATAAACTATTCGTTTGACACTAATATGGACGGAACGAATTCTTGCTTCTGTATAACAGGCGAACGAAAGCCTGCAAACAGGCCGCATGCCTTGAATAAGGAACCATTGGGGATAGCGAAGAATATTGATGTGTGTCAGTGTGGATTAGGGATATTTGAGCGAGAGAAGTTGCGGCAGCATTCCGGGTTATTCTCAAACGAACTGCTTCATGTTAGCAGCTGTATGGACAACATTGGTGTTGCAATAGATACGAGATATTGTGAAACGACGAAAAAGAAATCTACTTTCGTTAAAAAGGAAACACCGTCTGTCACGAAGGATTCAAAAACCGGTCAGAACACTGAGATGTTGGGTACTAGTAATTCGACTATTTTAGTAGAAAACCTGCTGGACCAGTTCTCGTCGCCATTGTCAGCGTCAGCTACATCAGAGAAACTTGTTTTAACCAGTTCTGATAATCAAGACACGGGAAGCTCCATTCAGATGAAATCAGGTAACGATAAATATAGTCTTGTTTGAACAAATTTACTTAGTTCATAATCTGATATGAATTGCCTGTCAAGTGGACTACAGAAATATATAAGACAAAAACTTTAACAAAGTCACCAAATCATATCTCCAATGATTGCGGTCTAACTTTTGAGCTATTTTTCGAAGAGCCGTAAAGTGACTTTTTTTAATATTTCTTTTCAGCTTCTGAGATTGAGAAACTCTCAAAAATGACCGTGGAATTCTTACTAGATCTAACGCCTGTCTTGCAAGATTCTCTTCATAAGGCGATCCATTGGAAGACCTGGGAACAACTCTCGTCTGTCCAGGGTCCTCTTTCCCTCAAACAACTCAGTCAAATCAACGGCAAAGGTTAATTTATCAAAATTATTTCAATATATTTGTAAACGGTTGCCTTGTAGTTGCGTGGGGTAAAAATTTACCATCTGTTTGAATTCTGTGTTTCTTGCAACCAAATGTTTCGTTAATTTTGGATCAAGCCACTCAACTTTGGAAATTGCCGGCTTCCGAATCTCAAAACTCCGTGATACCTGACTGTTTTTGGACCAAAACGTGTACATTTTTGTTGTACTAGAGCAATCTTTCGTTTCCAGGCTCTGTGAGTGCAGGAGATCCCGCGAAGATCCCGCGTGTGATTGTCGGACACGATGGTGATTGGTTGTCTATTTCTCCTTTGTCATTACATCATTGGGTAAGATGCATTATTATTATGTACACTAACAATGGAAGTTCAAGTGGTTATAGTGTTGCAAACATATTGAGCGTACTTTTTGCTTTATAGGAAAAGCTTTTTTTGGAACCATATAC
>JAOBYK010066681.1:32756-44830 GCA_025434845.1 Phenganax subtilis | reverse complement strand
AAATTTTATCTTGTGGTGCCTGCCAAGTTTGCACAGCCATGTACCATCCTGATGAAATGCCCAATATTAGGATGATCAGTGTTTACAACTGAATAAAAGCATTGCAAAACGAATCCAATACAATAGAAGAAAAGCAACACATCACAGATTGAAAGCTGAAATTGCTCCAACAATGACTTTCCACATGCAAAAAGTAACCATTTTTTTTCATACTGTTTTCGCATCATTGTGAAAGGTAAACCCATATGCTTTAATCATGCTTGTTCAGGAGCAGAATGTTTTTCAAGAATCAAAGCAGTGTAATTACAACAATATCCAGCCTTCTATGGTATATGCACTCAAAAAAGCTTTCTTTACATCACATAAGATGGGTTCTTGGGAGATTAAAGAAACGTTTCAACCATGCAAATCGTTAGCAGTACCTAGCAGAGAGTGATACACCGCGTTAAGTGCTGCTTTGAACTTCTGATAAACTTCACTAGAGCCTAACAAATGTCAGAGGGTAATACTTTCATCTCTCTATGCTCATACTAACTACCAACTCACACCTTGCTAATGCTTTTTGAAACAGAGAGGAGGACATTTCTGGTAAATGGAAGTCCTAGGGGCTGATTACATGAGCTGGGCTGGCCCGGTTAACCACGCTGAACAGTTTCTTTTGCACCTTATTGCCGCTTCAAAGCTTGTGTAAAATAAGATTGGACATAATATTCAGCTTGCACTAGGCCCAAGCCTGCCCCAAAGTTAATTCAAATATTGTTTTCACAACCAGGAAATATTATCGTGACAAAACTCAGCCCGGTTAACCGGGCTAGCCCGGCTCATGTAATCAGCCCCCTAGACCATGTTGATGACACATTATACTGAATTATGGTTGCCCAACACTACCATTGGTATTTACAGTGTAATAAATGTATTGCAAAAATGCGATAAAACAGGCGAAAGTCAGAACAGTTCAGTGGCCAACCATGTCTTGAATGGTAAATTGCTACAACTGCAGCATATTATATGTAAATAGTACTCATGTCTTGTATGGCTTTGCATCATTGTGAACATGATCCAATACAGTGTAAAAGTGCCTTAGTCTCCAGTCCCCTGTAATCATGCAGAAGTCTTGGATAAAATCATGGTTTTTTTCCCAAAGGATTCGTGGGTGCCTTTGTATTTACGGTTTTCTTTTATTTCATGCGATGATACTGTTACTGCAAAGTGTACAGGTTGTATAAAGAAACTAATAATTATAAAATAGTGTATCGATCGAAAACTGAGTAAAATGTTTGAAAAATTGTATTGAATATGGGTGTTTCAAGGTCCTTTGATAGCTTCAGCACTACAACTTATCTGATCACTTTACATCTGATTGCCCTGAGAATTGTTATCAAACACCACCTCAAGCAAGTTTAATTGAAAAAACAGACAGTCTAAACAAATTTTAGATTCACAAAGTATAAGTTTGGGAAATGTTTCATCAGCTATAAATGTCCCTGGTAATTGAAGTTGATGAAATCTGCCACCCAACATATGGAACTTTAAATATTTGCTGTTATTACCTTTCGTGGGTGATTGTTGTTTAACTTTCTAATGATTCCATGCGTGGTTAATCTTCAAAACGTTAAGTGAACAATGCTGGTATGAGTTTAGCTTCTGTAAATGACCAACTAGTGCATATGCATGATTTTGATATTTGGCATGAATATCTAGAAATCACTAGCAGGTTAAAGAAAATTATGCGTCAAAGCTAAAGTGATCAAGTTAGAAAAGTTGCACAGTGTTCTTTATGTACACCAAATAACAAGGGATTTTATTAGCTGATAAACATGCCCTTAACTTCTACCACAATTTTCAAAACGTTTGATTTTTATGCTGTTTCATCATTGCTCACATTGTTCGTGCACCCTGTGAAGTAGAAGTATGAGCAAAACCTATGCAATACTGGCAGTAATACTCAAATGTTATATTACTTTGAGAATCTATAAATGTAATGAATGGAAACAGTGTCTGTTATTCATTTGACCAGCTAAAGTTGACTTGTGAAACATTCACACATGATACAAAAAGTGTGCGTCTAAAAGGACGAAGAAACAAAGGAAATCTCCTATATTGCCATAAACAAACAAGCCCAGTGGCAGTGTGAAAAGTCAATTACATGTTACGTTGTGCATAAATGCACTCAGCCACTTTGATAAATTTTGATATACAGTAAGTACAAACTCATTCACCACTAATTTATCGTCTGAAGTCTATCGCCTATCAGAAAGTAATGCCACATTGTACTACTTTGCCAAAAATGTCTCTTTGACTTTTATCCACAGTATCTGATATATGAGTACTCAATCACGATACTTTTTTCTTTGAAAGTTTTCAATTCTATGGAGTGATGCAGTTTACTTCAGCCCATTAAGCACATACGTGCAGCCTACTTATCCATACTATCCTAAAGCACAAACTGATTTTTTCGATTAAATCACCTGTAACTAGAAAGGCATCCTAAAAACCTATGTGATCAATCCTGTAAAGATATGCCGTGAAAATTTTCAAAAAAGTCCAACAAAACTATAATTCGATGGAAGAACAAGACCGGAAAGAAAAAAAGAGAAATGAGTAAAATGCAAAATCATGGTATTTAAATAGTTGCATTATATTCGCTGATTATCATGAGTTAGTTATAAATCAAAGTCCTCAAAAATGTGATGCAACACAGTCGTGTAACTTGACTTTTTGGACAACTTGCACTCAGGGCGAGTTGTACTTGAAAATCGGTTGCGCCCTGAATAAAATCGGCTTGCCATCAGGCATCGCTCCATTGGTCAACTGAAAGAGTAAACATTTTACTTTTTTTATAGAGTTGGTTTTCGTGAATTGTGACTGGGGGCGCGCATTTTGAAATAGACGTGTGCATCGAAGGCAACAGATATTTTTTCATTACTTTGATAAATCAGCGAAATTCTTTGTTTTTAATAGTGTGTAATGAGAGTTTAGGTAAAATCATGCTAAAAACCGAATAACTATAATATTTCTACATGAAAAAAATCTGTTGGACTATAATGATATAAACTTAAAAGAATTAGCTAGCTTTTTGTGGAAAAGTGACTTGCCCTTTCGGGCAAGCATGAGGAAACATTTACTTGCCCGTTGTGTTGTTTAATAACCCCAGGCAAGCAGGAGGCGTTAAGTTACACCACTGAAACAAAGTTATGAATCCTTGTAACCCTATCGCCTAAAACACCAATTCAAAAAATAAATTTTCTATGGAAACAAATTAGCATGAATATTCGTGTTATTCATCAGTAGTAGGGGATTCATATGTTAAACTTCAAAAATTATGCAAATGAGCTGGCAAGCCAACTGCTATGCTAGCCCATAGTATAAAATACACAAATCCAAAACAACCACCCGCAAAAACCGTCAAACTCATTTGCATAATAGGTCCATCATTTGCATAGGAATCGAGTGATTAATTCAGCGTATATAAGTAAAGAACAAAACACGATGAATACAAAATATTTCAAAATCTCAAAAATTGATTTAATAAAAGATAATACTAACAATGCACTAAATGAGAAAATGAAACTTTTTGAAAAAACTCAAAATCTATATATAAAGAAACGATGGACTCCCAAAACCAAGACAATAATAAATATAATATTATATCACCAAGCAAACGATACATCAAACGTTAAAAAATTGATTTCCAAATTCGAGAAACCTATGGAAAAAGTAGAGATGAGCACAAACAAAGAACAAAGTAAGAATAATAATGCACGAAACGTTTGAAGGCCTTTGGCTGCTCAAAAAAATGAAAATTTTGCAAAAAAGCTTAAAACCTATAAGTAAAGAAGCAATGGGCTCTCAAACAAATAATTCTAACAAAGAAATAATAGAAAGAATGAAGGCGAAGCTTCATAAAGACACAAAACAAAGACCATAAGCACAGATCACCCAAGAAGATGTTAAGAATAAGAAACTATTTGGAAACTATAAGGAGAAAATGTAAAAACAATATTCCAAAAGATTTGATAGAAAAACGCAATACATAACAACTATGGGGCCCACAGTTGTAAAAATCATTATTAAACGAAGAAAGGAGCGACAACAAAGAATAAGACAGAAAGAAATTGAAATTGGTCAACGTAAGATATTGTCTGATCAAAAGAAGAAGTTAATACATGATCTAGATGAGGCAAAGAAAATGATCTTTTGTGAAATTAATTTTGAGACAAATGATAGCGATATTAATTTTATTCTATTATAACACATTATAAACTTGAAAATGATGCAAGAAGCATCGAAACGTCATTATAATAGACTAAAATTAATATCGCTATCATTTGTCTCAAAAGAAAACTATAAACATTAAAATTGAAGTGGAGAAGGATTTAATTAATACATCAACAGAAACTGTAAAAGATATACAACTAAGAATTAAGAAACAAAATATTAATCTTAGCCTCATGAAGAAATATGCATACTCTTTAAAAAGAAACTCCCAGGAGAGACCTACAGAGATGCTGAAATGAAATAAGTTTAAAAATGATACAAAGGAAATAAGACAAGAAATACTCGTATGGAGAGACATAAAGAACAAGGTGATGCAGGATAAGAAAGCCTTGGTACAAAGACGACGCGAGGAGATTTTTGATGTGAAGAAATCTATCAAAGCTGGAGATGTAAGTAGTTTTAATACAGTGTGTGCATCAAAGTTAGATAACCTTAAGCTGATCAAGCGAGTAGAACCTAAACCTGCAATACCAAGCTCAGACGTGCAAACGCGAGATGAAATACGGTATTTTCTGGTGTATAACCCGCATGGCGTATAACCTGCAAAGACACAACAATGCTATTTTTGGAAAAATAAATTAACGTATAACCCGCACCATCGTATAACCCGCAGCTACTAAACTTTGAAATGTGCAACGGTCTTCGTAGATGAAAATATTCATTAATAGTAGAACTAAAATCACGTTAATACTGTAAATTGCCATAGAAGCACGCCTAGAAACGTCAGTTTATCTCCCTAGAAACGTCACTTTGCAACGCTCACAACGAATGTCACAAACGTATCCATTTGGCACTCAACCGGAATCGGCTGGATCTCCGCTAAACAATCTCTAAAGCCTGGTTTCCTTTAAATCGTAAACGTCGCTAAAGTCGTGTCGCAATCGTCGCTACGACTTACATGATTTAATGGAAACCTAAGTTGCGACGATAATGCCGACGCTCACGATAATCGCGAATAAAGTTGAAAGAATAGGCTTGCTGCGATTTTTACGATAGCGACGTTTACGACTTAATGGAAACCAGGCTTAATAATATTGCAAGATGAATATCAGCTCCCAGCGCTGTTGAATCTCATATTGTCTTAAGAATTCAACAGATTACCTGCACCACTGTATAACCCGCACTAGCTATGATTTTGGTCTAAATTAGCAGATAACCCGCAGATTATACGCCAGAAAATACGGTAATTAAAGCAGACAAAATTTTAAAGAGATTGACGATGAATTATTTAGGTGTGACAAACAAGAAAAAATAATGTCCGACATGAACAAAAATAGAAGATCAAAGATACATATTATAAAAAGCTAACACAACAAAAGTTGAGAGATTTTCAAGACAAGACAAATAATCTTAGAGGCAAACAAAACAAATAGTTAGATCGACGAAATTACTTGGTACAAAAACAAACAAAATCAGTTCCAAATTTGCGGACAGGGGCGGGCTGCGCCTGCAAGATTACATATTCCTCCACTTGTAAAAGAAGCAATGCTCAGTGAGCTAAGAGCGTTAGATTTTACGAGATTAAAATCACCAAGAGTGTTCCTAAATCGATTAAAAAGTTTTAAGAAAGACTTAAGTACGAGGAGCTTTACAAACAATGTAAAGAATGATGTTGCGAGTTATGCAAATAATACTATTACAAAACAATACGAAGAGTCCTATGGAAAACCTATTCCACGAGAAAGAATGAAGGGTAGTCGGACACAAAGACCAACACCTACACCAAGAACAAAAATCGTACAAAAGCCTACACTTTAACCAAGGCAAATGGTAGCAGGAAGACTTACCCAATAAAAGAAAAAGCAAACTGTAGCAGAAAGACTTCTTCAACCAAAAAGTGAAGCTCCAAAACCAACAACCGTGAAAAGAAAAATGAATGAAATATATGACTGGATATTAGACTTTGTACCAGAGGAGACGAGAGAAAAAATTAGAGATACATATAATCAATTGAAATATCAAGTGATGAGAGCATGTAAACGACCAGTACCAAAGATAGAACCCATTCCATTAGTCAAGGAGTAGGAGGAAGCTTTAGCTGGAAGAGCAAGAACGTTAATAATAAAAGGTGAGCCTAACTACGAGCCCTGCGAATGGTTGAGAACTTGTCTCAAAGATGTGATCATAAACTTTCTAAGGACGCAAAAGGATGAAAATACAGAACTCTCGCTGGTGTGTAATATGTTTAGATTAGATCCAGGTACGGGTAAGATAGAAGATGAACATGTGGACTTTTTCAGCTCTGGATACCGTAGAATACAAAAAGGCACAAATGTGCAAGAAATTTATAATGGAATGGTCGACAAAATGCTAACTACGTTTGAGGAAGGCAAAAAGAAGGCTTCGGATGGCAACTCAAGTCTATAGTACACTTTTTAATCCATTCTGCAACATATCAACCTTTCAAGGGTTCATCTTATGTGGAGACACCTAAATGGCTCGCGAATAAAAAGGCTATAAAAAACCCAAATAATGATTTTATAGATGATGAGACCGGTGAGCCTGACCAAGAGTGTTTCAAATGGGCTGTGACTATAGCAATGTTTAAGAGATCGGGGGATGTACATCAACATGTTATGACGAGGAAAGTAAAAGAATCTGCAAGAACCCTCGATTGAACGAATATAAAATTTCCCACTCCTATAGATGATATTAAAAGGTTTGAGAATAGGAACAATTTAAGAATCAACTTGTTTGGTTATAACGATACAGATAGAGTTTTCTCGATGGGTCATGTTCATGATGATCCAGACATCAGACTCTTATTATTAGAAGACCAACACTACTGTGTAATAAACAACATGTCCAGACTAGTTAGTTCACAAGTTACCATGAGATGTGGAAAGAAATATGTGTGCGACTACTGCTTGCAATACTTTGGGAGAGAAGACCTTTTAAGCAAACACAAAGACGACTGCAGACTCCACGAGCCATGTATAACGAAGCTTCCAGACCCAAACACTTTCGTTCAATTCGAAAACTACGATCGTACGGCGCTGGTTCCATTTGTGATTCATGCAGACTTTGAGTGCTTTACGAAGCCAATGCAAAAACACTTAGGCAAAGGAACCAAGCAATAAAGAAAACACACCCCTAGTGGTTTCTGCTACTATGTGAATGGTTATGATGACTCAATATACACACCGAAACTATTCCATTACATGGCAAAGACGGAAGATGATGACGTGGCTCAAAAATTTGTGAACAAAATAGAAAAAGAAGTCCACAACTTATACGATCAGTTTAGATTTCCAAAAGGATGAAATCTTACCAAACAAGAAGAACAAGACTTTAAACAAGCCACGCATTGTTATGTTTGTAAAGACGAATTTAATACAACCAACCGAAGCGAGCAAAACAACTAAGAAAGTTTTAAACCATTGTCACTTTTCCAGAAAATATAGGGGTGCTGCACATAGTAAATGTAATTTAAGAATGAAGAAGCCAAAGTTTTCCCCCGCGATATTCCATAACTTAGAAGGATATGATTCCCATCTGTATATAAACCACTCGTAAACACACCTGGACCAGTCAAACCCATTCCAAGAAATGAAGACAAATATGTAAGTTTCACAAAGGAAGAAGGTCGTCAACAGCTATATAAACAAAAAGGGAAAAACATGCAAAGTCAAACGAGAATTACGATTTATAGACAGTTTCAAAATTATGAACTATAGCTTGGAGACCTTAGCAGGAAATTTAGAACCCACAGATTTCTATAATCTTCGATATTGCATACCAGAAAATGAACACCACGAAGAGCGTGCAAAACTATTGTCCAGAAAAGGAGTTTATCCTTGTGATTACATGGACTCGATAGAAAAATTCTCCGAGACACACCTACCTCCCAAAGAAGCATTTTACTTCAACCTAAATGATGAGCATACATCCGACGAAGATTACTAGCATGTAAAAGAAGTTTGGTCAAGGTTCAAAATGAAAACAATGAAGGATTATCATGATCTTTACATGAAAATAGACGTTGTACTACTATGTGACGTGGTTAAGAGATTCCGAAAAGTTTGTAAGGAGTATTACAACTTAGATCCAGCGTGGTACTATAGTTCACTAGGACTTGCATGGGATGCTGCTCTAGAAGAATCAAACGTGAGACTAGAAGTATTAGATAAAAAAGACATGCCCCTGATGATAGAGAAAGGAGTTCGTGGTGGGGTGTCCATGATCACAAAGAGATACGCTATGGCGAATAACAAGTACCTCCTAGAATACGATCCAAAAAAACCTAGCAAATACATTCCATACCTGGACGCAAGTAATTTGTATGGTTGGGCGATGATAAACAAGTTGCCCACGCACGATTTTCAATGGATGTCTGACGAGGAGCTAGAAAACTAGCGAAACCTCAGTAAAAACCGAGGCTGTATTGTAGAAGTAGATCTAGATTTCCAGAAGAACTCCATGATTTACACGACTACCCCCTGGCTCCAGAAAAAATTACCATCGAAATCGATAAAAACATTTCCACGGAGAAGCTAGTTCCAACTTTGAGATCAAAGAAGAATTATGTGGTACACCACGGGATACTCAAGAAATACCTAGAGAAAGCTTTAATATTAAAACACATACACAAAGGCATCAGCTTTGAGGAGTCCATGTGGTTGAGTTCGTACATTGAGAAGAATACAAAGCTCAGAGCAAAGTCTAAAAATAAGTTTGAAGAGGATTTCTTCAAGTTAACGAATAATTCGGTATTTGGAAAGACGATGGAAAACATCTGAAATAGACAAGACGTTACCCTCGTAAATACTCCAAAACAATTAGAGAATTTAGTTAAGAAAAAAATTTAGAAAAAGTTTATGATATTCTCAGAGAATTTGGTAGCGGTCCACATGTATAAAACAAAAATAGTTCTCAACAAACCCATTTTCATAGGAATGAGCATTTTAGATATATCAAAGTCATTAATGTTTGATTTCCACTATGACTATATAAAACCAAAATATGGTGACAAAGCAAAGCTCTTCTTCACGGACACGGACTCTCTATGCTACGAGATTCACACGGACGACTTCTACAAAGACATATTGCCAGACCTGAAAAGACTGTTCGACACAAGTGGGATAATAACAATCCTCACATTACTAAAGGTTTAAATAAGAACAAACCAGAAGTGTTCAAAGACGAGTGCGGTGGTACACAAATAGTAAAATTCGTAGGACTACGAGCAAAGCTGTACGCGTCCAAGAAAGACAACGACAAAGTAGAGACACGTGCCAAAGGATTGAAGAAATCTGTTAAAAACAAAACCCTAGACATCAAAGACTACGAAACATGTCTGTTCACAAAAGTTTCGGTGATGAGGGCTATGAACGTGATAAGAAATAGAAAGCACGAACTCTTCTCAGAAACCGTGGATAAAATAGATCTAAGCGCAAACGATGATCAAAGATACATCCAAAAAGATGGAATACACACATTAGCCTATGGACATTACAAGATGAATAAACAAAGAGAGATAAACTATGTAATAAATGAGTTCACCAAGAAGAATACAAATGTTCAAACAAAAATATGAAATATGAAAAACAGAGTATGAAGAATAAAAGCAGAGTATGAATATCTAGAACTAGAGTGTGAAGGATAGAGATTAAAGTGTGAGATTAAAGTGCGAATTTGCTACAAGCAAATTATGAAGAGTTGGAGGAAAAATGTTAGTGTTTAGAAATAGAGCGTATGAGGTTAGAAGACGAATGTGAGAGATTGGAGATGGAGAACAAAGAGTTGAAGCAGGATACGTGGTGAAAAAAAATGTATAACTCTATAAAGTTATACATCTTTACTATGCTTACTCCTGCTTTACTCATCTTAACAGTTTCTAAATCCAGGTCTATCTTCAGGTTCTTCACACCCATTATTTTTTCTATCAAGGGGGTGACAATATGGATTACGTCATGGTATTACTTCACCATTTGGATATAGATGGACAACCTTCGTCTTTGGTTTTTCTACTTTTACTTCATAAATATCATCGTCTATAAACAAGTCTTTTTTTCGAGAGCTCTTTGAAATTTATGATATGTTGCAGCAAGGAGAAGTAGGAACCCACGCGCTTTACATAAACTAGGAAACGTTTCCTCCCAAACCGAATTAATGTGTGTTACTTTTGTTTTGAAGTTATCGTTTGGCAAAGGATAGAGATGTTCATTTGTTATAAGAAAGAGAAAAAATATTGATCAATATTTTAATTATGTTTGCTTTAAATAAGTATTCCAACTGCCCAACCTCCTATGATTCCCAAAACACCCATCATGATGGGTTAGTATTCTTGCATTTCTTTGCTCGGTTTGTAATAGTTTTCTAATCTCGGTTCTGGTGTCCATTGTAGTCTAACATTGTCCAATGATTTTTTAAGCATTTCTAAATTTTTGTTTGTTGTATTTACATCTTTATGAGCATCATTTAATTCTTGTCTAAGTCTTGCTTCTTTGTTTTTTCTTGCAAATTCTGTTTCATACCAAGCTTCTTTATCTCTCTTGCGAGTTTCACCATAGCCAAGTTGTGACGTTTCATTTCAACTTCGTATACGTGTTGGTTTAGTTTACTAAAAAAGAATCCAGCATCAGCAAAAGCAAACGCATTAGAAAGTCCTCCTGCGATCGTAGTAGCCATTCATTATTACGTTCATTTCTCAATTTTTTCTCGAATTATTTTCTTGTCCTCCAGATATTTCACGACGATGGATCCCAACATCACGGCTCCTGCTAATTTCAAAGTTCCTTAAATCGATTGTGTGGTGTTCCCAACGGTTCTCCGAGAACATTTTTACTCAACATCGACAGGTGAACTGCAGACAAAGCCTGCACACCTGGAGCATATAATTGATTAATATAATTCTTTCTTGTTTGTTTGCCCATTTATTACACATAAAAAAACCTATATCATAAAACAATGAGCTCCTTTATCATTAAGAATTTTAAAAACAAAAACTTAGAAGAGTCCATTGAAACTTATATGGATGACAAAAAAAACATATGGTTTAAAGCCATAGATGTTGCCTTAGCACTTGGATATATAAAAACTAGAAATGCAATAGCTTCTCATGTTTTTGAGGAGTATAAAATAGAGGCGGAAAACCTATTGTCCACAAATGCCCTGAATCAGGGCAGTTACACAAACATAAAACCTCATACTATTTTTATAACGGAGCCGGGAGTTTACTCTCTTCTTTGAGGAGTCAATTACCCTCGCCAAGACAACTTCAAAACTGGGTGTTTTCAGAAGTACTTTCAAGTATCCGAAAATATAAACTCTACAAAAGATTTAACGGCAAGAATAAGAATGTTTTTATGATCGAAGATGAGAAATCCTTAAAATACAAAGCAGTAGATTTTGCTAGAAAAATCTATGGAGAGAAAATAATAATGACTCCAGGTCTAGGAGAACTGCAAGACACGGACAACAAACGTCTAGACGCTTGGGCAAAAGGTTACTAAAAAAACCAACCAAATCTTCTTATAAATAACCTACATAAAAAATATAATGGACTCTACATCGAGTTCAAATCACCCAAAACTTGTGGGATGTTGTCCCCAACACAATCGAACACTTTGAAAAGATACAAAGAAAATAACTACAAATGTTTGGTTTCCTACGACTATGATGAGGTCATTCTAGCAATCGTGGACATTATGCGGGATACGAGAGTAAAATGTATTTATTGTAAGAAAAAGACACGACAATACAAGTCCGACAAAACTAGAAAGAAACATTATAAATTTTTTCATAGAATAGATATAGAATAGAAAATGAGCAAAGCGAATACGAAAAAAGTGAGT
>JAOBYK010066681.1:12541-32656 GCA_025434845.1 Phenganax subtilis | reverse complement strand
GAAAGAAACATTATAAATTTTTTCATAGAATAGATATAGAATAGAAAATGAGCAAAGCGAATACGAAAAAAGTGAGTAGATAAGCATTTTACATAAAATCGCTTAGTCAAACGAGTTCAACTTTACATCTTCTATTTTCGCTTTTGGTTCTTCTTTAGGTTTGACTTGCTTTTCCTTGGGTTCACTCTGTTCAGTTGCACTTTGCTTGATTTTTTCAAAACGACGTTGCCACATATAACAGCTTATTTCAACTCCAAGTATACAAACTATTATGATCGGTGTATATCCCCAACTCGTCTCGGTCGTATTATTTTGTAAATTTTCTTGTTCCGAACGCTTTGCTTTCTTGGCTTCTTTAGCTTGTTTTGCTATGGCGGCGAGTCGTTTACCAGCTTCTACCTTTCGTGGATCTTTAACTTTTTGTGGAGCCTCTACTTCTTGAGTGGTGATCACTTCTTTAACCATTTGTTCCTTGTTTTGTTCACTCATTTATTATAAGTAAATTTTAAACAAGTGTTGAGCAAGCTTTAAATAGAAACAAGTAGTACTTAAAATCATTCAAATTCTACTTTGTCCGCGTTTCCACCATCACCGTTAAATTAGACTTGTTGCATACAGCGCCACCTGTTATCTTTTAAAACATGATGGACATCATTTTTATTTCGCTGGTTTGTGGATGTTTGTCTTTGATCATAAAGCTTATTTCCAATGGAACGACACAGTTATTAGAAACGATTATAGGGTTTAGGATATCCACTTCTTTTATTTTGTAGGTTGTCCTAGTGTCGTCGTTTAATATGAGGTTGATGGTGTATTTTAAATGAAAGCTTGGAAATAGATCATCGCTGTCAAATGTATGGTTAATTAATATTATTTTTGTTTCATCGTCGATTAACTCTGGTACATGAACGACGCTACTAGGATATCCTCTGTTTGAGTTTAACGGACTACTCCACGTGGTGGATGGACTTGCATAATAGAATTCGTATAGGGGTGTTTTAGATATTTGCTTAGAGAGCTTGTCTATGTTTGCTTTGTTTATTATGGCTATTTTTCTATTAGTAGATATACTACCATTTGCAATCAAGTGTTGAGTGTGCAAATTTTTTCGCGATATTCACGTTTTAAAACGTCATGTTTCTTTACTAAAACGTCACGTTTAGGGCGTGTCAGTGCCACACGTTTCAACGAAATATGTTTAAGCACAGAGCGCATTTGAGACACATTTGCACAAACAACACGATGTCGGTGAGAATTAAGATATTAAAACTCCGCTGTTATGTAATTGTTCACTCCAAGATATCTCTGCAGATATAATATACTTTTACATATCCTCTGACATTCAGTAACATTTTGTAATATCCATGATATTCTACCACGCATCTAAAACTTTCAAGTCAAATTTTACGCTATAGGACTATGTATCATGTATGCATACATAAAGATTATAATAGTAACTCAACAATTCGTATTAAGTAATATCATACAATAATGAACCACCACTTTGCACCTCGTTTATTTCATATATGTGTTTACAGTCAAAACAGCTGTTCCGTTCAACATTGTACAGCATATTGCTATTTTGACTCGCAGGTAACAGTCAAATATGTAAACAAAGCCTGTGGTTGGTTATTTCAAAACGTGATATGGCTAAATAATCCAATCACAGGCTTTATTTTCAAATCTTAATTGAACTCACTATTTTTCAACGTACTAGCAAATTCCTTAGCAATCACCGTCCCAAAATTGCAATGTCGGTCGGCAATGTGGAAATACTGCAGTTACCGGAACAGCGGTTTTGACTGTAAAATGCCTGGATATATACTAGGGTAGTTATTATAATGGAAATAAGTACGCAGTGTTTGTGAAGAAGTTTATCATGTCTTCATGGGTGATCTCTTCGATGGCAATCATTGCTGATCATTTCGTATTTGTACAAGTTATGTCTTTAAGGTCATATTTCATAACTGTTTAAATTTCGTTGAAGCAGTGTTCACCGGGGTTCAAGTCTGGAGAAAAAAAAGGAGTATATAAAAACTCTATACCCATCTCTTGTAAACATTCCTTCAGAACTTCTCTGCTTTCGTAGTGAAGAACTGACAAATTGTCCACCACATCACCAATTTCTCGAGCCAGTCGCATTGTCTTCAAACTCACAGCGTGCGAAGCTTTGACAAAAAAATCCAGAAATTCGTAAGTATTGGTTGCACAAATGCGCTCCATACTAAAACCTATTTTGTTGAAACGTGTTGCGCTGACACGCCCAAAACGTGACGTTTTAGTGAAGAAACATGACGTTTCAAAACGTAAATATTGCAAAAAAATTTGCACGCTCAACACTTGATTGCAAACGGTAGTAAGTCGATTGTTTGACGTGATGTTTGTTTGGTTTGATTTGATGTTGTTTTTATTCGTTGTGATGTCACCTAACTTAGTTTTTATATCGTATGAGGTGTTGTTGAGCCCATTAAAGGTGGTTTTATTGATGGTAGTAGCACGTTTAAGTTTACTTATTTCGTTTTCATATATGTTCAAGTTGGTTTTGATCGTTATTAGTTTTTCTTCATTAGCTTCGTTTTATTTATAGCCAAACTACATTGCCATTTATTATAGAAAAAAAGCTTTGACTTTTTCTGGAGATCAAAGATCTCATAGTATATATTTCCCATTGATGATTCCAGCGACCAACATAACACCTGCGACTACTAACGTTTCTAAATTTTGGGTGGACTTTTTTCTTCGTTCAATTTCGATCTTAGTTTTTGGTTTTGTGATTTTTTGGTTCTATTTCGATCTTTACTTTTAAGTTGGGTTTGACTTCGATCTTTGGTTCTTTACGTGGTTCAACTTCGCGTATAGGTTTTTTATAATTCCCACTCTTATTTACACCAAACTTTACTTTGTTTGCTGCTATGGTTAATATATTATTGAATCCGATGATCGGCTCTTTGATGATTATCATATTGGAGGGTATTAAACTGATGCTGGGACCGATCACCATGTTTAAAATGACGTTGGTCTTTTTTTATAGCAGTTCACATATTGGATATCATCACCATGACGTCTTCTTGTGTGATTGTGGCTTTAACCAATTTATAAAACATGTCTTAAGTTTGCGAGCTTTTTACTCCTTCATTGACGATACTCCAACGAGTGTTGGTTTGAGCACCTAAAATACTAAAAAAGGAACTTTCCACGGCTTGTTGTAACAATTTTTGACCATGTTCCATTACTCGATCACTAGACTTTTGGATGAACAACTTGCAATCGTCGGGTGACTTGTTGATGGTCTTGGATATCTTTTGATACTTTATCCCTCGAATCATATTATGGTCTCCAATGTTGTATTCATAGTTTCTAATCATATCTCACTCGGCTTCGTGGTGTTTTAAAAAGTAAGTCATCCAAGCATCAAATTTTTTAGAGTCCACCCAATTCACTTTTTCGTATTTGTCTATCCCAATATTTTTCACCGGTGCCTTGCTTTGTACGAGTTTGATGACGTCAGTGTCGACGTATCTTGCTAGTTTCTTAGGGTATCGAAAAAATTGTGTCATGTGCAATTAAAACTAGTACCTTGCAATGCCCGAAATGATTTTAGGTTGGTTTTTTCTCGTAATGTGTTCTATGCTCATACCTCCTAAGTAACTAACTAATAAACTAGTAAAGTAAGGCTTGGTCTCGTAGTCGAGCATTTTAACACGGTTGCTTCGCTCGCTGGTGATCCACTTGTTGTCCAATGCATCCAGCTAGCTCGTGAAAAAGTCATGCTCATTAACATAGATTTTAAATTTCTTAAAATCCAACTTAGAATTATCCTTGACCGTTTTGTAACTTGTCATGGTTCCAAAATGATTCCACAAAGCTGAGGTCCATCGACGATCGAGTTGTTTATTTTTTTTTATTAGAAGTATCTAAATACATATTCCATTCTGGATTGTGTTTAAAATTGTAAGCTTCAAAACCATATCGAACCTTAGGTTTTGCTCTACAATAAGTTTTGTTAAGCAACTTTATTTCGTCTCCTACAAGTTTAATACTATAAACAAACTCAAACTTGGACAGATCAGCGTGGGGACACTTTTGAAGGAATTCTCGTCCTGCATCTTGTTCCCTCCAAGTTTCTATTAGTTTTTCTACTTCTGGATGAGTTTACCATATATCCAATTGTAGTAATAATCCATTTATTTAATATAAAATTTCCTCTATAATACATGGTGAAACTAACTGTATTTATAGAAGATGGACTTAAGGAAGTCCAACTAGACAGAAACATAAACTAAATAATCGATTAACTGTACGTTAAGATGGCCACTATTTTTTGGAACTATAAGAACATCATTAGAAACCACAACGATTTCCTCCATAAAATAGAAAATAATGTACCTAGAGACAAGTTTTGCATACCAACAGGTCATTTGAATTATGATGACTTGGTTAAGGAATTATCTAAACATGGAGTGAAGCTAGATAAAGTTCCTTATAAAAACAAGACCAAGATTTTTTGTCAACAAAATGATCTCAACTTGATGAAATTTGGACTCTTATTAGGATTCTTTGAGTACAAAATTATAAGAAAAAATACGTGGGTGGAAAGTGATAACGAAGCTGATATTCACCTTGGACTTAGATATGTCACGGTAAATTGCGACGCTGTGGATAAACGTAGGAATTTTGATACGAATGGAAATATAAGGTCTGCTATAGTTAGTCTACCTATTACGACAACACAAAGCTTAAACAAAACCGTGATGCAATACAAAGATATAGAATCATCTGTAGAAATATATAATGATATTTACATCGAACTAAAATTTTCTGTTGGTGCAAATATAGCTGGTGTGAACATAGGTTCGGTATTGTTAGAATCTATATACAATAAAGCATGAGCGAAGTGAGCGAGCCTAAATATAGTCCTAGCTATTTTAAAAAAGAACAAGAACTTAGAAATCTATACGATGATCCAAAATCAGGTTATCGATCCATCAAAGCACTTTATGGAAGAGCACTCGAAGACGGTTTAAACATTACTAGAAAACAAATAAAAGAATGGTTAAAAACCCAAGACACCTACACGAGATATAAAAAGTCGTAAGAAAACATAAAATTAATCAAACTTATGTTAACGAGCTGGTGGAACATATACAACTAGATCTCGTGGACATGAGCAAGCTTAGATATAAAAACAAAGGTTACAATTAGATTCTCACAGCTGTAGAAATGATATCCAGGTTTGCATTTGCTATTCCAGTATGTAAAAAAGATACTCAGCACATGGCAGAAGCTGTAGAAAAACTATTAGGAAAAGCTTAAATTCAGGTTTGAAAAATATCCTGACGTGGACAGCTCGACGAAGGTAGAGAATTTTACAACGCGGGTGTTAAAAGTCTACTAGAAAACCATAAAATAAAACACTATTCTACAAAGTCTGATAAAAAAGCCGCCATCGTTGAGAGATTTAATAAAAGTTTAAAAACGATCATGTGGAAATTCTGTTACTCTAAATGAGCTTATAAATGGGTGAATGTTCTACCAGAGCTTGTGTACAATTATAACAATACTAAACACAACACGATTTTAATGAAACTTGCTGATGTAAGCAAAAATAATGAAAAACAAGTTTGGCTAATGTTGCATGGTCATTGGACTGGTGAATATCCTTACCCAAATATAAAATAGGAGTTGAGTTGGAGTAAATATAAAAACCTTTTTGAAAAAGGATGCAAAGCTAACTTAACCGAGATTTTAAAAATTTATAAAGCTTTTAGAGGTGATCCCACCACGTACGAAATAAAAGACATAACAGATGATGAACCTATTTTAGGAAAATTTTATGAAGAAGAACTATCACCCGTGAATAAGCAAGAGGATGTTTTTGGAGTCAAAAAAGTTTTAAAAACACGTGGTAATACAGCTTTAGTAAAATTGTTGGGGTATGACAGCAAGCAGAATTCTTGGGTTAAAAAATCTGACATACAAAAATTATAAAAACCCTTTTTAATTAAATAGATGCAGATTTTAAAAACTTCGACTATGATGATTTTGCTCGCGAGCGAGAAGAAATTGAAATGGATAAGTTTGAGAATAAAATGGATAACTTTAATGAAGATGTTATAGATGACATTATGGAAAAACAAGATATAAACGACTTGTTAGAAGATTATGATGCAGAGCTCAAAGAAACCACATTTATAGAAACAAATGTTGATGCTGCACCAGTAGAACCATTAGAGCCTTACTTGGATTGCGATAATACTTACGATGATATTGATGTAAACAACATAAACTAAGACATAGCTGACGTAAAAAGAGACGAAACTGATGATAAAAGACTTTTTGTTAAACTTCTTAGAACACAACGTGGTCAAAAACGACAGACCTCATTCTAAAGAACTTGTAGAAAAGTTTAAAGTAATATTAGGTGCAAGAGGAGACGTCATAGGTGGTGAGTTTAAAAAAAAAGCTAATGATAAAAAAAACGGTAAGTTAGTTTTTTCGAGAGATAAAAATTCACAAGAATCTATAAACAGGTTTAAGGAACTGTCTAGAAAAGCTCAAGCTGAACATTATGGCACGTCGTCAGCACAAATCAAAGAGAATATAGAATTCGAAACGATGAGTAGCGATAGTCTAAACAAAATAACAAGTCAAGTAAGGAGAGGATCTATAGAAAACTACAAACTGAAATAGATGACATGTTGGATGACTTAAAAAAAGAGAACAACTCATAACAAATCAACAACTTAGAGAACTTTGTGGGTATTTAGACATGCCAGAAGGACAAACAACAGAGGAAAAATTAGAAACTTTAGAAAACGAAGCCCATCATTGGAAACTAAAAAAACTACAAGAAACGTATCAAGAAAAAGAAGCTGTATATGATATCATGGAGAAAAAAGCTAGACTCTAAGCTGATAAAATAAGACTAGAGAACGATATGAGACCGTGGAACCAAAAACGTTAGGAATTATAGGAAACAAAGTCGAACTCAATGATTTGAATAGATATAAAAAATTAAAACTAGGGATCCAAGGACAGTGCAAAGTTCCAAAACAAAAATGTTGCTGAACACGCATAATGAAAAGCTTTGCAACATTGTTTCATAGCTAGCCAGTAGCTTATTGCTGTGGCGATTGAGCGACTAGCCCATCGTCATTGTAATCAGCGTGTTGTTCACATGTGGCACATTTACAAAATCTTTGCAATTGGTATCTTACGCAAATGCAAGTAGATGGATTGACTTTCTAAATATGGAAATTACTACAAGAGTGTACTTAACACGTGCGCTATGTTTGTATGTAAATATCTGTAATAATACTAAGATATCTGTAGCAGACTCGTGACAATGAATTTTAGAATGGAATAGGCCAATTTTATAGAAGCGGCGGAGTCTTTTATACTGTTCAAACGAATGTCGGTTGAAACATTAAGCTCTTTGTAGCTTTGCAAAACAGCATGCATGCGGCAGAAAAGTATCCTATCTTTGTGGTACTCAAAAGTTGAGTCAATACAGAGTATAAAAGCCAGAGCGCGGTTTACTGTAAATCAAATGCTGTAAATTATGCCTCTATCAATAGAACATAAGTACGCAGCATCAACCAGACTGGCATTTTAAGGTTGATATGTTGCGACGTTCCGTTCGGTGTGTCGATTTTGTCTTCATGCTGTATGTATAATAGTACTTAGAATTGCAAAAAGCACCAAGAACTTACAGCTTTCAGGAACAACTCTGTCCGTAAACTGACACGACTGTATTATTATGACAACAGTGGGTCAAAAGTTCAATGCTAGAGAATACAAGTACAACTCATAGTTGACTGCCGTGAAATCTCGTTTTACTGAATTGTAATTCGTTTGACACTGCAAAAATATGTCATGATATGTTCTAGCTTTATATCAGTAATTCAACAAGTATATAGCAGTAGAGAGAAAGTTCTGATCGCTTGTTAAATTTGGCTCACTCCTGCAGCATTCGCCATCGAGGGGCAATATCTTTATATTTTGATGCAAAGAACGTGTTCGATGGAAATTTAAGCAAAAACGGGGGTGCGTGCTGATGGCGTTGCTTAACATTTTAATAGAAATATGCACAAGAAATACCTACATTAACCCACTGGAAAGTTTACACTATGACTGTATGACTGACTGTATGACTGATTGTATGACTGAGTCATATGTATTTGAGCCACTCATCACAACTAACAATGGACAATTTGATAGGTTTAAGTGGTGTTGCCATAGCGATAGGTGGAATCATCACAACCGTGTTGATGAATGCAAGAAGTGTGGTCAAAAGAGGAGCTCAAGCTACAAGTAAGTTTGCAAAAGCGGTGGCAAATTTAGGTAAACAAGTAGGACTTATTGCTGCCACGGTGTTCAATGTTTTAAGTGGTATTTTAAAATGGCATGCAAAAGGTGTGAGCTTCATAGCTGAGAACTTGTGGATATTAGCATTAGCGTTGACTTGGTTCGTATATGATGTGTATAAAACACGGCGATATACAAAGTAAACAATAAAAAGTATAAAAGATGAGTTAGAAATAAGTGTTAAAAAATTAAGAAATTTTTTTCTCCTCATTTTTTTTTTGTATATAATAAATGGATCAAAAACATCTAACCCCAGGTTTTAGAAAACATAAAATGAGCGATATCAGAGGATGTCGAACAAAACATGTCATTACGTTTAATCCAAACAAGGCAAATCCAGGAGAAGAACTATACGTGGACATTCCTAGGTTAAAGTCTGATGCGTGTTTGGTAACCCGCAGCTTGCACTTGAGATTCGATTTAAAGAATAAAAATGACAAGTCTTGGTTTTCAAACAATCTCGGAAAACTGTTGATCGAAAAACTAAACATGAGCGTGGGAGGTGAGACTGTCTTCGACAACACGGGACACGCAGAATTAAAAGTCTACAAAGATCTTTGGTTACTGGAACGTGTAAGAAGTGAGAGACCCAACTTTGGAATTGCCAATGAAAACATGAGAAAATTAATTTCTGGTGATGATGGTGGAGCAAAAACCGGAGATACACAAAAATTTTTGGATACCTTAGTCTCATCCCTCTTGGGAACAAAACAAAAAATAAAATTAGAAAAAGTTGTTGGTGATCATGGACTATTAGCTCCTTTCTCAATGGGTCATAATCTTCAATATAAAGTCATATTACCAAGTGCGGATAAAATCATGGTCGCTCAAGGTGGTGAAAGTGTGAAAGGATACACCTTGGAAAACATAGAATTGGAGTATGAAACGATCGACAACGAAACATTGGCTGGAGAATCACTTACTGCATATGAGGTTGGAACATCATTAAGTTTTGAGCATGCGACGTTGATGAAAACCGTGGAGTGGAACAAAGCCTTGACTTTGGTGCACGAAACGGTGAATTTACCACAAAAAAGTATGTCAGCGATTGTGATGTTATTTAGAAATAAAGAGCATCACAGACAGTGAAGAATATGTCTATCCAAACATCCAATCGGTGAAAATTACAATAGAAAGAGTCTCCAATCAAGTGTACAGTCAAGGAATACAAAAAGCAGACCTATGCACAGAAGCGAAGCCATTCTTCAAGAATCAAAGAAGCGACTGTCAAGCGAGTAGTGAGATGACGATAAGAAAGTTCTTTAAAGATAAGGTTAACTTGATCGTGGATCTTAGAACTATTGAAAATAAACATGTGGTTGAAATTGGAAAGAAATTAGTCAACACAAAATGGAGTGTTGCTAGAAATTAAAAAGAAAGCCACGGCAGCAAATGTATTGTGTAAGATATTCGTAATCAGCGATGGGTTGGTCAACTTTAAAAACAAATTGGTTGAAAATGTTCATTATTAAACATGAAATAAATGTGAAATTGTATACACGCGGAGCGTAAAGAACGTTTGATTCCAGATTCAAACAACCCTGGAAAAACGATCAAAGAAGTAAAAACTAATAAATCTTGTGGATGTACTTATAGAATTGGTCGAAACGGAACCGGTCTCCAATTGAACACGTGCTTCAACTACGACGACACCACTACAGAAAACATCAAAACCTCAAAAACACGCAAAGCGCAGTGACTTAGATGCATAACTTCAATAAAAAACTTATACATTTCTCTTTTTTATTCCACATAGTACTCATAAGGATACCTCAATGAAATCTCCAACTTTGCATACTTTAGGTTCTTCAGTGCTATTAGTCTCCTTGGTCACGTGTCCCAGGTAGTCATCAAATATAAGATCCATGTCTTTTTTACTCAGAAAATAAAATGATACCAACTTGGATATATTTTTTCTATAAGGTTTTGTTATGGATGTAAGTTGTTGTGACGATGATCGTACATAAACCAAATTGTCTCGCCGAAAACGCCAACGTCACCAGCTCCGACGTTCTCTGCTTAACAAACTTCGTGGCTGCACAATCATCTAAGATAATTAAAGAGTTTGTACCTTTTGCAAATTCTACGATTATTCTTAAAAAAGACTCCACGTCGTCTTGATCACAGCTCACCATGATAAAATTTTCGCCTGTCAAAAGGCCAAGTTTGGAAAGTCTTGCTCCACCCGTAATTTGGACATATCAAACAAATATAATCAAAACAGTTCATGTACTGTCGTTCCAATATGTCTAACAAATAATAAATTTTATCACAACACGTCATGCCTATGATTATCATGTTGAAAGGACTATTAGTATTAGTCTTTGGCGTAACGATATTTTTCGACTTATTAGAAATTTCGCTCAAGACTCCGAGCTCTCTGGGGTTGTGTTCTCCTCTGGTTTCTCTTTGCTCGTTGTACATGTTTTTTCTTTATTATTAGCGCTCTCTTCTTGCAGACTCACTTCGTTCATCTTTTTATTTATAGCATGTTAACCTACGATAAGACCCCCGATAAAACTCCTATAATTGGAACCCCTGGTGTGATATACACCAAAATAAACTGCACACCTTGTCGAAATGGTTCATTGTCAGAGAGTTCTTTTCCATTTGCATAGCATCTTCGACGAGTTCTAAAGCTTGCATGAGTTCGGAAAATTTTCCTATCACCAGGTCCGTGAGCATGTTGTTTGTTTTGTTCATTTGATCATGTTTGTAATCCTGCATAATTTGTTCGAGCACTTTTTCGGATGCCTTTTTAATGTGAGCTTGAGTATAACTTATTTCTTTTGCAAAAGCGAGTTTTAGGTGTTGTTCACAAATGTTAAGAGTTTGGTTTTGTTCATTCATTTATTATACAGAAAAAAATGCATAATGCTTTTAAGAGTTATACATATCTAACAACCTTTTTCAACTTTATAGTAATGACAATGGATGTATAAATTTCTGTTTCTTTCACAAGCAAATCTAACTCCTCCTGAACCTATGTCAAGAAATTGACTCACTTTATTTAGGCTTGGAAAATTTTCCTCCCAACCAGAGTCAACATGAATTACTCTCACTGGAAAGGGTATCCTCGCACATTGTTTAGGCTTCTTAACACCAAGCGCCTCACAAACTAGTGTCTTGTTCATTCAAAAATAACCCTCGATGTTGAAATCTTTAGCTAATTGTTTGAGCTGTTGTAAACTCATATTATTGTTTTGTGGTATTTTATCCTCGACAATTATTCGTATAATTTCTCCACCAAAATTATCGTCTACCACCTTTGTTATCTTTTGTGTGACTTTGAAAATCAAGTTTTTGGTTTTGCGTGTTCATTTTCTCTCTACTTATATACGCTGAATTAATCACCTGATTCCTATGCAAATGACCGACCTATCATGCAAATGAGTTTGACGATTTTTGCGGGTGGTTGTTTTGAATTTGTAATATTTTATACTATGGGCTAGCATAGCAGATGGCTTGCTAGCTCATTTGCATGATTTTTGAAGTTGAACATATAAATCCCCTACTACTTTCATCAGTGTAATTTGAGTTACTTTACGTCTTTTGCTCAGTTTTCAGGATTTTTCTTGGAACATGGCCTAATGCATGAACTGCTAAAAAGTTTGTGGGAGCACCTGAAGTTTTTTGAAAAATTTTAACAGTGAAAAAGTGTCATGTAGCCACAAAAATGTTTTGTTGAAGGTGTACTTTGAAGAGCAATGAAAACATAATCAAGCTCACGGTTTCATGCAGCCTCCAAAGAATGGAAATTTAAGGCAATTCCAGATATGCATCCACTGAATTAAGTATGCACAGGCCCAAAAGATCTCACTTTTCTTACTTGTGTAACAGGTACATCCCCCGCTAAATGTCGTTGGATTTGCGCCACTCCAGTTTTACCAGCTGATGAGTCTGGAGTTTCCAACCTAAAAAGAAGAGATTACTGTAGATCAAACATTATACACAACAAGATTATTATGCTGCCTTATCCCCCCCCCCCCCAAGAAAAAAACAAAGCCCTAAAATGTGTCAACAGTATATTTGTTCTTGAACACTCTTTAATATCATGGTAACTGTTACAGCCATAACCTTCGTAGTAAGAAAGTATTTAGTATAAAGTTCCTACCATTTGAAGTTCCTACAGTGCACACTTCAGTTAAGTAACTATGGCCTATTTTAGCACTAAGAAACTGATAGTAAAGACTGCTAAGTATATATTTGAAAATTTATGATGTGAAATATTCAGGATTTCCAAATGATTTTGGACAAGATGGCATATTCATGCACTGTCATTGATAGTAGTTCATCCATGTTCCTAATGTTCGCAAGCAGAGTTGAGCAATCTCACAATTCACATGTATGTGACATTTTTGCTCGCATTCACTCAGGTGCACATTTTGTTTAATAGCTAACCAAAGTTCACTTTAGTCTAAACAATGTTTCCAAAAAGGTTGGTTAAATACCCATTAATGGATCATGAACCAACATCTATCAATGAAAACATGACAATGCCATTTTTGTACAAAGTCATTCGAAATTCCTGAGTGTATTTGGTAATAATATTTGAAAAATATATTTCCTGGTCTTTTTATCGGCAAATAATTAGTGGTGATGAAGAAGAGTGTAATTTATCTAAAATATCCTGCTTAGAAATTTACATGGAGCGAAAAATTTATTTCAAACCAAACTTTGAAAACTTTATGCCACGCCGAACTGTGTTGTCTTGTCCTGTATTTACTTTCGTTATGGCATTTCAGATGTCATTCAACATGTCATGTTTCTGAACTTATGTTATGACCCAAAGGATGCGAGGACATCCAAGATGGCTTGTGTTAAAAGTAATTCTGCCTGTAACCTCCTTCCCTTGTTTTTAACAGGATGCTTTTACAATCTAGTGTATTCAAAACCAATACCACACTTGAGTGTGAAATGTTGATAAAAGAAGCTTCTAGTAAGCATGGCTGCAGCACCACTACATTTTCATAGTATTGGTGTTTCACTGTTTTTTATCACTATAACTAGTAAATGGTTTTATATTTTTGGAAAAAATTTCAACAGTTTTAATGGGGAACGTGCAAGGAGTTCAAAAACACGAGGATTAATAGCCCCAAGAAAAGAAGGTATGCAATCTAAATGAGTTTGCGTTGGTTGTTGTATCACATGAGCACTGAAGAGCATGTTGCATTCTTGGTTGACTGTTACACAAACTGCACAGCTTCGAATTGCAGTAAATTTTATTTAATAAAAGATTCCAGTTTCAAAATCTAAACACTAAATTTCTTGAAATAGCTTTTTTGTTGTTTCCTGATCAGGCAAAAGATGAGCGCGTTATCGGTTGGCTGATCCTGACGTAACATATATTTCTTATGGATCACTTTAAAGTAATGCCATTTGATTTTGGCCGAGTAAAACAAATGGTGGAGCATTGCCACATAATAACTTTAGACTTTGCATGTACTTCAATTTGTGTTTCACTAACTGCTGATACACCTGTTCTACCACATCAGAGGATTAAGGAACATTTTTCATTTCGAGAAAAATTTGTTGCATATTATGAATCATTTTTGTTTTTTTTTATATTGGTAATCCTAGAAAATAACTGTCTAAAACTTGCAGATACCTATGTTTTTCACCACACTTTAAGAAGTTATGTGTTTGTGTTTTAAAATTTAATTTAATTTTGTTTTTTCTTTTGCTCTGAATAACGTGCAGATTGAGCATGCTGCTAAAATTCCTCTTGCAATGCTGGCAAATACGACTGCCCAAATCAGGAGTTGTTATTGCCTGGTTATAAAGTTTCGAGTGGTTGAAGCAAAAACACACTAATTTGTAAAAAATCCTCTTTTAACATGTTTGGTAAATCTGTTTCTTTTTAATGTTGTTGTATGCCTGTTGGTCGTATCCTGTTCTTTTGTACAATGGTCGCACAGTAACTGGCCAAGACTGTTGCGGGTTTTCACTCATTGAATTAAGGTATTTTAAGAAGTAAATATATCAGATAAAGAAGGGTATTTTGTTTACACCAAGTTTTAGAGCATTTGTTTACATTTTCGCACCCAACCACATCAGAATGTGCAAACTGCCAAAACGTGCCAGGAAGGAGTGAGAAAATAGCACCATATTCTAACACTTCGGCACCATTCAATAATTATTTTTACTGCTGAAGGCACAGAGTTAAATGTCCAATTTTTTAATTTACTAATTACGTTACAAAATATGAAACTTTTCCCTACTAAGCATATACAAATTTGCTAAACATACATTTGACTGCGTGGTAACCCAAAATTTCTATATTCTGTCGGCTTTATGTTTTTGCTCGATAATGCTCTTTTAAGTTTTGTTCAATATGGTTTTGCTTGCTGCACTACGTCAAAAACTAAACAACATACTTCTAGTAGCTGAATTTCTGTACTTTAGTTCAGACAGTATTTTGTGCTGATTTCCCGCTTGACTGCAAGCATGTGGCTATGTTTTCAAAAAATAGCTACTAGAATTGCATTATCGTCTAGTTTATGACATGACACAGCTAAAAAAAATTTTGAATGAGACTGATAGAGAATTATAAAACAAAAATGTAAAGCAGAGAGAATATAGCAAATTTTGGTTGCCACACAGTCAAAAGTAAGTTTACCAAATTTCTAGACGTTACATAAGGACAAGATTCAAACACTAATATTTGATGTTATGACCCAAAATTTAAAAATTCGGACCAGGAAATTGAAGAAAAAACCACGCTTTACTTTAACCTGCCCTTCTTGATGCAAAAAAAAATTATTGAGTGGTACTGAAGCCTAAGAATGTATAGTGTTATTTTCTCACTCCTTTCAGGTGCGCTTCAGCTTTTGTACATTCTAATTGGTCAAGAACAGAAATATGAACAATTGATGAGTTTGCTTTAGAAAGAAATCTGACCTTGTTGATAGAGAAAGTATAAATGAGCACTTATGAACAACTGGCTCACAAAAATTATTTCCAGGATATCACTACTCCAAAATCTTGTGACCAAATTGGAGAATTAGTTTATGTATGGAATGCACTTTTGTCACAGTCTCTATTTTCAGAGTACAGTGCAGCCGAGCATAGGCTGAAAAATTCTACTATAACTGATATAATTGTCTGACTTTCGAGCACACTCTGGTCCTTCCCAATATACATCTTCTACTCTTCAATGCTGTTGAGAATTACTTGTCCACAAAAATAAAAGCATTATTAATGCACTACACGAGGCAGCACGTAGATACTAATCATTGCACAGTGCTGAATTTCCATGGTGTAAAAATACGATTATGACAATCATGTATCAAAGAGCAACAACTGCAAAAAAATTGCTAGGAGAAGAATAAAGCCTCCCAGAAACTTCACCCACATCAAAATTAACGCTATCCACTACTAGTTTACCTTGCTGGCAACATATCCACACTGTGCACCAATTTTTATAATATGCTTGTATAAAACTACTTAATTTCTAAGTGGGAGTAATATGCTTAATGACAATACCACTGCTTCAACCATTAGTTTCCTATTACAGAAGAGTATTTCTAAATTAATCTATACTTGCTTTAGCAATTGCAATTAGACATTGCAGGAAATTTTTACAGTTTTCAAAGCACCTTTTGAAAGTAGGTATTAAACTATTTATGTGTTTTTACATAAATAAACAAAATGTCTTCACTGGCTTTAATCATTCTATCAGCAGTACTAAAGCAGATATTAAATAACTAATGTAAACTCTGAAAATGAAACACAGTGATTTACAAATGCTATATTCAGTACTCTTAAAATGAGGACTCTTCAGATGTAACAGGTTTATTGAAAGCTGTTCCGTAAGTGTACATTTTAATACTGATTTCTTGTCTTAAGATTTATAAATCCCTCTTGGTTTATCTTCAGTTGAATGTAGTTTCAGAAGTATGCACTTCATCAAAACTCAACTGCAGCTTTCAATCCCAAAATCCACATTTTTAATATCAAATAAACAAGCAATCGTAATAAGGTTGCTTCAAATTTATATTTGAATAAAGCATTTCATTTTTGGGAAACCTTTTCTATGGGAAAAGCAGTTTAAATCTTCAACTTACTGAATAAAATCACCAGGTGGCGGAGGTGCAGGGATAATAGTGTCAACAAATTCATCCTGTGGTGGTGGTGGCGGTGGGGGAATCACCTGAAGATCTGCAGGTGGTGGTGGTGGTGGAGATAATCCTGGAGGTAGAGGTGCAGCACAATCTAGAGAAAGAAACTAGCATGCTACACCATTGACAGAATGACATCTTGAAACAAAAATATAGATTTGAAATAAAGACCATATTTAATTCAAAATTTAATTAGTCTGAATGATTTTGCAATAAAAGTACAATGCTGGCTTCTGATTTTAGCTTAGTTTTACTCTACATCTACCCATTCATGCTATTAAATTGCCCCCACAGCCGTATAGGCAATATTAAACCTGGAAGTGATTTCTATGATTTCTGTAAAGTTGTTTTGACTTAGTTAAATCATTACTATGTCATAATGGTGTAAAGTGGTCAATAATGAGCTTTTGGTGGCCTTGAAATGAGCAATTACCATGATGTCACCATACTTATAAAGCCACAGTAAAGTGGAACCCTGCCATACCACCACCTTGTTAATATGACCGCCCCAATAATACAACCTCTTTTTAATTTCCTGAACAACACTTTAGTATTTTTTTTTATCAAAAGACTATGTTAACACAACCACCTCCATATTACTGCCATTGACCACCTTTTCATGTCTCCAACTCAATACAAACACTCAATATGCCTAATTACGCCGTGTTCAAGTATAAAATTAAAATGCTAAGAATTGATTAAAGTCACTTTTTAAGCACAAACAGATTTTTTGTTTCTGTATCAACAAAATCAACCAATGCTGGCAGCTTTTTACAAGCATACAGGCATTAAATCAGACAACATATTAATTATACAAGAATGTATAATGTCTATTTCAGTTATCTGGCCCCCTAATTGAGTTACGTTCTCCTATGTTAAATTCTTTGAAATCGAGCTCAATGGAGATTTAACTGAATAATAACCTGTTTGGTATGACTTCATTGGAAACATTCATGCTGTAAGTTGATCCCACCATGTCAATATGATCACTCTGTTAATACGACCAAAATACTCTGGCCGAACGGTGGTTGTATTAACGGGGTTCCACTGTACAATCATGTTTTAATGTGCCTTGCCATAATCGGTCAATACATATCGAAACAACAGCATAGTCATGTTGTGATATACTCTTCCACTAACGGTGAACATATTGTACTTCTGCAATCTGTTGCTTCTATATGGCATGTTGGTATTTGTTTGTGATTGATGGTGGACGTTTCCAAAGTAATATGGGCATAGATGTAAAAAACTTTCCTGTAGAGGTAAATTGTCTCATAAAATCCGGTAGAGTCGATGAACGCTGTACAAACAAAAAATAGGTACGCTAGGCGTATTTGTAGGTGCGATGTGACGCTGCATTGTACTGAAGCAACGAAGCCTCGTCCAATGCAGACAGGCTGGCTTAGTAGTGCATACTTGAGAAAGAAAACTTAATCAGGAGATCATGTGTAGTTATATTAGGTGTATAATGCTGATGTAAAGGCCAAGCACAAGTGTTGTTAGAAAAGCAATTACGAAAAAGTTTTTGTGTTCAGGATTAAATGTAACTGAAAATCATGAAAGAGAAGGCCACAGTATAAAACATTGTGTTAATAATCATTGAAGAACATGGTAATGTTGATACAAAGTGAAACTCATCTATGACCCAAATAAATAGCAGTTCAATGCAGAGTTGATGTTGCAACCTGCACCACATTGTATTCACCAAATTGTTCATGTGTCTCAGCAACAGTAATTTTTAACTTGAGCTAGTCAGCTACAGCTTGTATTATAACAGCACTGGCCCATGCCCCTTGTATAAACATATCACTAAGATATTCTAACCAACAGTTTTCAGTCTTACTTTTGATAAATCTCTCTGAATAATCTCTTATAAATGCAACCCCAGCTGCTCTAACTTCTAAATGACGCACATTCTCACCATAACCATGACCTGAAGCGGCTCAGTCTTTGTTGTAACATTACATTAGCTGGCAGTGTAGTTAGACTGTTGCTCTTTATTCTAGGTCCTGAATTAATTCCACATCATAGAACAACAAAAGTTTCTTTTAAGATATGGAATATTGTTGACTAGCAACATTGTAACTAACAGCTATGCATGGACTACTAAAACTTCTCTGTGAAGAATGTTTCGTCGTTTCAATGATATTTTCGAACAAAATTGGTTTAAATAACCTTTGAAAAGAATTTATGAAAACATATTGCATATGTGCAAATTGAAAACAACATTGCTTGTACTTCCTAGCTATTATGTAAAATAAAATACATGACTCCAAAGCAGTTTTCATGAAACATTATTTCACAAATTTTCTACTTTTTCTCCTTCTAAAGCTGATGGCATTCTCTTATCAGCACTCTTGAAGGTTCACAATCTCTACACTGTTACACAATTGCTTGTTTATTCAGTTTCCTAGCAAAAAACCTGCAGTTATTTGAACTCAAAACACACTGTTTTGATCTCAGAAGATATTTTATACTCACCTTTTGAAAAGATTTAGTTGCCCAAAAAAGAGGCAGATTAATTGCTCAATTCTCTTTAATGTACTTGCTCCATACAACCCACAATAACTATCATTACTAACACAAGTAAATATTCTAGAATTCACCTTCAGAAATCGATTTATTCCTAAATCGTGATCACATATACTGGTTCCATACAACTCAAAATATCTACTGTAGCTGACACTAATAAAACATCTAACGGAATTTGCAGTTTGAAATGGCAAACATGATTAATTTTCTGGTCTTTAGCCTGTGAACAGGGCTGGGAGCAAAATAATGTTTGCTTATTGGCTGCAAGCTAACAGCCAACAGGGCGATAGCATATTAATCTGCGCTAGCACAGATAGAAAAACTATTGCACTGATAAGCTAAAATCTAGCACAGATTTTAATATGTGAGTATATTTTTTGTTTAATATGGCACACTACTGGTAGAACCAGTAAGCTGCAATGTGGTCGAACTTGTCAACAAAAAGTCAAGTTACAAGAAAATACATTTACCACAATACTTCAAAATAGTAATGTTAAGTGAGAATAAAAATTACACAGTATAACACCCCATTTAATTGTACATGCAAGTTGGCGTGCAACGCACATGTGTGCCAAGTTACCTGAAAAATTGCACTATGAAAACAGTGCCTTAAATTTCAGACTTCAATGGTAGTATTGTATCATACTTAATGCAATGTTTTTATTATGAATGTAGATGTAATTCTTTATAAACAGATTTTATGCAACTGCTTCCATTAAGGTCTTAAAATAACTCATATATAGTCTATATCTCTGTTATAACTACGGAATACGCACTGAATTAATTGTGAAAATTTCAGAGTGGCCCACTACAGCTACAAACCGGATACAAAACACGACAAAAGAAAATGTATATTTGTCTTACCTTGTTCAGTGCCAGTTTTTGGTACAGGCAGACTATCGTCATCAAACCTGTAGGGGTCTAATATAATAATACAATAGTAAACTAACTACTATAAATATGATTACCATCGCACCTAAATACAACAACCACTCAAAATATACAGCTGCCCCGAATTGTATTAGAGTTTCAATCACAATAGTGCAAGAGCTATAACAAGTAAGTCTCTGACATATTACACATGTCTCTGACATAT
>JAOBYK010066681.1:0-12441 GCA_025434845.1 Phenganax subtilis | reverse complement strand
GTCTCTGACATATTACACATGTCTCTGACATATGACATATTGAAGATAGTGTGGTTTATTTTGAAGCAAATTTTTACAAATGCTAAACGTTAGCTCAAGTTGATGGCTATTAGGCATTTTAATCAAGTTTAAACACATTTCCCATCTGCACATGGTCACTTTCTCACTAATAATGTATAAGTGATTTGGTGTTTTATCACTAAATTCTGATTGGCTCTTTTTAATGTAAGAAAACCATACAGAAAAGTATGAAATATGTTGAAAGTATGCATTATGTGAAGAGCATTTCAAAAAGATGATATAAAAACTTCTTCCATACAATTGCAGTACAGTAGAGCAAAGTGACCTCATTTTGAATGTATGGAGGAGTCAAATGATCTCAACTCAAACTTTCACATAAAGATTTGCACATACATTGTCTGCAATTCAAAATGTTATATAACTAAAGACAAATGGAGCCTTCGTGAAAAGAAATGAGAAAATACCTTTGGTCACATCTGTCGTCTTTGTTGACTGAAAGATTGAAGACATTGCTACTGCAGTGTTAGCATCTGTACTAACAGAACTCATTGATGCAGCACTAGTAAATGCCAAACAGGAAACATCTGCCAAAAACAAAGGATCTTGCATTATTTAGACATCAAGGACCTCACTCTTTTACTAGGTTTTAAGCAAAGTTTATGAACATTCATTTAGGCCACTACACTCAACCAATAAAGTTGCACTTGAATTGTTTTACCAATCTTTGACTAACTTCAAATGATTTAAAATTTTGTGATAATGAAGTTTTTGTTATTCAGCATTAAATAAGGTATTCATGTCTTAGTATGCCAACTAACTGAGCCACCATGTACTCAAGTAGTCTGGAAAAGGATTAAGACGATATGGTTTGAATTGCATTGTTAACACTTGTGTGCTCTTTTCAAAACTACAAACACAGTGTAATGATCTTGTATCCTCCTTGGGAGTTTTTCCAAAAAGTACAAAAGCATTACAAACCAGTGCGCATGAAGTGACCATAAGTTAATCCATCGAGTGGTAATCAGATGATAGAAAATAAACGGAAATGAAAATATTTTGAACGTTTGCCATCGAAAACCTGAGGAAACGTGCTAGAATTTGATGGTTGTAGTCAGTGTAGCAGTTGAGCCATGCGAAAGCAGCAGAAGCATAAACCGCATGAACCTAAAGTAGTACATATAGAGGATTTGTTTCAACATGAAATGCAAAAGCCCCCCTCCCTTAAGAGTAGCCTAAGGTTTGTTTTGTTCAATGTCTCTACGGCAACACAATACTGCATTTCACTGTGCTAATGTTCATGCTTCACATTGCTCTTTCTGACATTGACCTTATTGTCCAAGGTTTATGCGGTTAGCATCATTAGCTTTTTGCTGGTTTCTTAATTAGCTGAGCTTTCTACAACAGCTAGAAGATCACTATAGCTTTCTACCACAATTAGTAGAACACCATAGCTTTCTGCCATGGAGGAGGGTAATGCATGTCTTACATGGTTCAAACATGCCAGTAATGAGTGATTGGTTGTGTAATTTGACCTGTTTTGTCAATTTTAACCCACTTTAATGCTTGCGATACTTCAACAGCAACTCAAACGTGAACACCACCATATCTGTGGCATTACAGACTGTTGAGACTGAGTTGTAAAAACTGTATGAAGTGTCAGATCTGCGTGCCACCATTTCTGCATTGAAACATTTGACAGGTGTTTCCCAAGGATATCACCATGAATAGCAAATTTGTTAAAATGCACTTTTAAAGCAGTTTCGCCCTCTAATACAACACCATAAGTTCTAGACAAAATTTATGATACTGATTGGTGATTACAAATGATATTGGAGCAGTGCAAATAATACAAAAGACCTTTCAGAAGACTACCCTACCTCATAGAGCATCCACATGAGTGTTCACCCACCTGCTCCATGTCTCAGGCCCTATCACACATACCCATTAATTTGTTTTAATAATCATAAAAAAGAGAACTTTGCAAAAGCTTGTCCATACCCTGATTTTGTAATCCTGCTCTAAAATCAGTTTAGATATTGAGTAATCAAGATTTTGATCAAATTGCTCACAATGTAATGACCTCACCACTGTGAGTTCAAAGTTTCTAATATTCAGCCAATAGTATGCTGCCTTGAGGTCTTTGCTTCCTTTTGATTGGATTGCTTTGAGAAAAATGAGTACTTCTTAAGATTTGCATGACTTTTGTCCACCAACATCATCTCTAGCTAGAGATTTGCATCAGTGCTTGTCGTTTTCGTCCATGATTCTCAACCATTACCCAAAGCAAAATTAAATCCTCATGCATATTCAACACAGTTTTGATACATTTTCTTTATTTCAACCAAAGAAATGAAATCCTCATGTATACTCGAGGCCGTTTTGACACATTTTCTTTATTTCAATCATTTTGTAGACAATTTTATGGTCATTAAGTTCCAACATTAACCCAAGGCTCCAATACATTGCTTCAGCAGCTAAACCTTCAATACTTGATTGTATCTTTGCCCCCAATTATGGCATCATACTCAAACCGCCTGTCGCCACCACATGCCAGATTTCAGGGCCATCTCAACTAACATATTAACAAACAGATCAAGTCGCGTATTCAAATTCTATTTTTAATTATTGGCTCAGCTGACGCAAATGCCCTTGCAGTGCGTTGCTATCTAAAATGCACACATTTTCCCTCCTTTCATACTTGTTAGCCCTCTTTCCAAATACCTTCACAACCCACAGATTCAATTGTGTGCTGTTGTTCCTGATCTTTGTTGTCACTGTTATACGGTAGTCAATGTTATGAAATTTCCCCTCTACTTCTTTTCTTCTTGGTAACAAAGGCGACCATGATATATTACTCTTGCTTTCAAAGCATAGCCATTGCCTTCAAAGGCATTCTTCAAAGTGAGAATTAGGTGTTTTTAGATCATCCAAATCTTGACACTTCATAAAACAATAGTATCTTTCAAACTAAGCAGGTCTACCCTGGAGTAGCTTACGTGTAAGAAACAGCAAAGTGTTGTCCAGGCTGTCCTTCCAGAAACCGTTTGGCTTTTGCATTTGCCAGAAACAGGGCCTCTGCAAGGATGTGCCAAGGTCCTTGCCTCCCCAATCATGTGACTTTCGAGACACTAACATTTTTAATGCCAGATTTTGCTTATTTCAGTTGACTCATAGCGACAAATCACACCAGTGACAGAAAGTCAAGTTGCATGTAGAACTTGAAACAATCTTAGCCTTGCTCCGCAACACCAAAGTCCTTATTATCTGCATTTCTGAACAACTTGGTCAAATTCTAGATGTGAAAAGGCAGTTTTGGGAAAACCAGAATTCCAACCAATGCCAGTACTGATTTGGCATCCATTGAAATACCACAGAATGCTGTTGTCCTCTACAACTTGCAGCTGGTACTGCTGAAAACTGTATGACCAACACCCAAACTATTTCTTTTTTCCTCACTCCCTCTGTAGTCAGTTGCCACAATACCAATGGAAGCCCTATGACTCATCATATTGTTAAGGAATACTTAGATTTATTCCAAGAAAAGCAAGCTCAATCTTGAGTATTGCATAAGCAGGCACTTTCTTTGTTTTTCAACAAGTTATCAGCACCCAGCACACACCTAAAAAGTTATTGTTGTGCCTAGCATCCCTTCTACTGCTGACTAAATTTATGCTCTTGATGTAGACTTCCTTTATCTAGATTTTTGTTCTGCTAATTGTGCATCAAAATTGGGCAGACGAAAAATAAAAGACATCCTTTTTCTTTCTGCCAATGGTCAAGTTTTATTTCAACGTACTACCAAAAACAACCATGCACAGCAAGCATCAACACATTTCTCCATCAAACCATCAAACCACAGTTTCAATCACTCCTTTGTCCTGTTGTGAATCTGTAGCTCACATCCTCCTGAAAAGATGAATATGGATTTAACTGCAAAAAGATTTAGTTTCTCTGTCACAGACTATAACAAGCATATCATAAATCAACCATTCATTAGTTCAGCTGTTGCTAATCATTTGCAAAAACCTTTAACAGATTTTCTGATTGACAGGGGAAAACTAATGACAGCTTTCGTGCTGGATGCTCAATTACCCTCTCATTTTTAGGTGACTCCAGAGAATGTACCATTAGGAAAATTGGTTAGAGTAACCTTTTCAACATGGTGGCATCAGTCCAGTATCTATCGAGATGAAACGTTCCAAAGCGAAACCTATCTGTTACTGCTGAAAACAGTAAATTACAGAGCAGCAAAAATTCTGCAACTGACATAGTTCCAAGGAAATCTTTGACAAGAAGACAGCATCAGATGATATTACAAGTTTAAATGAATTCGATTCAGACTTTTCAGTCTATTGTTTTGGATAATGGTAAAGACTATATCAGCAGAGAATTTCAGGATTTCTCAAAATCTGTTCAGATTATTCAAATACAATGTATAAGACTCTCAGAGCAACAATAAAATCTAACAGTATCATCGGTACCTTGAAAAGAAAATAAGAACAGGTGTTGTGGAAGGTGAACAATGGTGTAATGCTTTAGATTCAGTACTAATAGCTAATGTGCAAATCCCCCAGACAGGAAGTTGTAAAAAGTCGAGCAAAGTTGTTGTTTGGAAGGGAAGTTCATACTAAGCTGCCATATACTCCCCATGACGCTGGGAGTATATCAAGGACATATGAAGGAATATTATGATAGGAAAAAAAAGTCATCCCCAAGTAGAACTAAAGTAAGTGAAAAGAAGTTTATTGTCAATAGAACACATCATAACTTAGATTGGCTATTTTTTACAAATCCATACATTATAAAACAAAGAGCAGGTAAAGATGCATTTAATATAAATAATGCTGAAAAGGAAAAGCAAACAGGGCATAACCAGAGGCACATAAAGGATATACCACAGCTAAAAAAATTAGGGCAAGCTTCAGAATCTAGGTGATACTATTTTCTAGAATTAGATGATTAAGTACCATTGAAAACACAAGCAGGAGTGTCTTATACCTGATAAAAAAACTGGGTGTGTTTCTGTTAAAACTTTCCGGATAAGATAGCACCCTCAATCATTAAATTCCTGAAAAAAAACATGATATGCTGGAATTGGGTGCCAAACTTCTTGTGTGGCTGTTTGCAGTCCTCACATCTAGATATGGGAGAATGCCATAAGCTGTTTTGGACAACCACAAAAGGCCAATCTTTTTGATAGCCTCCATGCCTGGCACAGTGGTAGTTTTTGAATCTGGCAGTCGATTACAGTCAGCATTGACTTCAGATCTCGGATAGAATAGAATGTAACGCTGATATTGGGTAACTGTTTATGCATTCAAATAGATTACAACAAACATGAACATAGTACACCAGGAGTTGTGGAAAATGATGCAAACGCTTAATAAAAACTTTTAGCAACGATCCACAATAGATATAAAAACATGCATCAAGCGGACATGCTGACGTGATGACCAGCTTCTGCGATAATTTTAAAACTTTTGTGCTATGGAAACCTTAGCACATTGACATTGGCAATTGAAGTTCGTACAATGTGTATAGATTTGTTAAATCTAACAAGAAAGACCATGAAACAGGTATGTGCATCAAAGGTTACATTATTTTATTAGCCTGTCTTCAACATACATGTCATCCACTCATTGTGTCAGACTTCCAAACAAATGGCCTTCCGCACCTTCTCAATTGTCCATATGCGAGTAATTTGAGCAACACAAGTACTACAATCATGGGCTACCAAAGTTGCCAAGATCTAAGAGAAAAAATAACTTCAGAAACTTGATTATTGTCTGGGGTGAAGTGCAAAAAACGCCATTCTAAAAGCTTCCACTGTTGCAGAGAGACTGTCAGAGCAAACGCAGCACTTTAAAAAAAGCCAGAAAATGAAAAATCACCGTTCATCAGGATTATTGCAACCTTGGTTGCATTTAAAGTTATAGTTATCGTTATGGAAGCATTGTGGTCATGAAATAACTCATATGTAACTATCTAACATGCAATTCTTAAGGGACACATTATACAATGTGTGAAATAGAAAAATAGAAAGAGAAGTTTTCCAAAGCATATTGTATTAAAACATACATTTCCATTTACCTTGTGGATTTAGTGCGACTAGAGTTCTGGTATGAACTACACATACAATAGATGACAAAAACAATAATTTAACAATTAATGCTTGACTCATACTTTTCAAACTAGACTTGGGAAATTCAAAAGCAAGCCCAGTCAACATGATCTAGCTTAAGAAAATTTGAGATAGTCTCCACTCAACATGCTTCCATTTCAGTCTCTCATCACACGAACATTTTTTTGAGAACATATTCTGTAGACAAAATTTTTAACCAATATCAATGAAGTTTACGATATCAATAAAATAAATTTTGAACTTTGTCACAAATTAAAGTTTTGTCAAACATCAAACAAGCGCAGTCCATTTCAAGACATTGCAGTGAGTATTTTAAAACCAACTAGCAACTTTTTAAACAGCAATTAGTGAAGATTTTTAAAAAATTAAAAAGTTTCGCTGCTGTTCAATATGTACACCTGTGACTAATTTGCCAAGTTGGTTCTAGAAGTTTTAAGCTCACTTTGTTTCATATGTGCTTTTTTCATTCACTCTCAGCAGGCATACCAAACATTATTGTCTCAAAGCTCACTTCAAAGGCACTGAGAAGACTATATAGCCTCTCAGTGAGCACTGCTTCTGAGCAGGTTCTAACTGCGTCCAGCTGGTCCACTGGCTACAAGGAATTCCCATAACCTCAGAGCTGGTTACATTGGCTCCGACCTGGTTTTACTCTCTCCAAACTGGCGACAATGGCTTGAACATAGTTCCATAAGCTCAAAGCAGGTTTTGTTGCAACTAAACTGGATCCATCAGGTTCAAATTGTTTCTATTACCCCAAGCTGGCCTCTTTGTCTTGAAGCAAATTCTATTGGCTTCCAGCTGGTTCTATTAACTCTACGGTGGTTTTATTTATTTTCTTTGAACTGGTGTCACTTGACACTGAGTTAGTTCCATAGGCTGTGAGGCAATTCCATGTTTCCTAACCTAGTTTCATTAGTTTCAAACTGGTTCCTTTGTTTGTAAGCTGATTCCATCTGTCCCGAGCTGATTCCCAGGCCTTTGAGGTGGTTTCACTTACTTTAATGTGTTTTCAATAGTTCAAGCCAGTCACTTTGCCAAGCAGGGCTGGTCATATATATATGGAGCAGTTCCTTGGTCCTCACCTGTTTCTATTGCTTTTAAGCCAGTTCTGTAAGCTACAAGATATCTTGAGCTAGTTTCATTGGCTTCAAGTTGGTTCTATTGGCTCCAAGTTGTATGGCCTGCTTCAAGGTTTTTCAATTGGCTGCTGAGACTCTATTTAGCTTCACATGCTCTGTTTGGTCTATAAGCTTCCAGTGGGCGTATAGGTCAACACTAGCTAGATCTGAATCTGAGCTGGTTGCATTAAGGTCAACCTGATTTCAAAGGAAAAAACCTAACTTATTGGTAAGACTTTGATATTTTTTGGACTAAACAGAAACTGTGGTTCATGAGCACTGCATAATTTTTTTTGTGGTAAAGAGGGTAACAATAATTATATTATGAGAAAGCATCATGCATACCTTGAGTAACAGATGAAGCTGTTCTCGGCGAGGGTGCTACAGTTGGAAAGGTAGCTGTGTTAACCAAGTTTGAAGGATAAATATGACTTGGTTCCAATGTCAATAAGCTGTTATTTGTTGATGTACTCTGGCTCATTAGAGACGTCTCTATCAGAATAAACAGTAATAGGTATGAGTAAAATCATGACTAATGCATTACTGACAAGTGCTCCTCCTACCAAAAGAAATAATTTGGCATTAAACAAAGTAAGAAAAAAGAAGTAGGGCACATTGCGGCTCAATGGACCAAAAAGAAAAAGTAGCAAATGCTCCTTCAAAACATTTTTTTGCAACTGAAAGCCAGAATTTTAAATCAAACTACAAAACCTTGTAATAACGAGGATAAACTTTCTGAATTTCACTTAACGTGTAATATCTTCGTACTATATTCCCTTCTTAAATGATTCAAAATTTTGTAATTAATTGACTATAAAAAAAAGATGGCGACATGTAAATTTTACCAGATTGCATTGCAGGCTTAAAGTATAAATGAGTGAAAAAAGATGACAAGAAAAACACCTAAGGTTAAAAAATTTTAACACGACGAAAAATATGATATCTCGTATCATGCCCTGCCAATAGACGTCACTTCGCTTTTTTCAACGATTTCCAACCACAATGCATGCTGGAGAGGTGCACATCTGCCATCTTTTTCGTTATGATCAATTATGATAGTACTAATCTGAGGTCAGTAGTAAATGACCGCTTGCTGTAGCCACAATGTAGATAGTAAAATGAACTGATACACTATTCTAAACAAAATTTTGTTGAAAAAAACATACATGAAATTTGGAAAAGTGTTGGTAACATACTTAAATACTGGAACTTTAGTATTGATTTTTTACTAGCGATAAAGTACAAGGTAGAATTAGTATCGTTGCCAACCACGAAATGCTCTACATCCTTGCTCAAGAATGAAATTATGAAGTCTTACCCCAAGTTGGTGTGAATGTTGGATTATTCATAACACCAACAGGTTCAGAGATATTTGAAGTTTCAGGATAATCCCATGTTGACTCGCTTGTCTTATTGTTTGTGTAGAAATACCGTCTGTACGTGCTACAAAAAAGAATAAAAAAAACAAAAGAAAATGAATAGCTGTAGATGGAACAGTGTAAAAAGTTTCAAAATATTGAAATAAGAAAATATACAGCAACAATCAAAGAAATGACATGAACATACATTGACACAAAAAAATCATTAAGCATGTTAAATTGAGAATACATTTTTGAAATGTATCCACTCCCACAACATAAATAAACTAAATGAAAACAGTGTGAAGACGAAGTAGTAAGAAAAATTTTCCACAGGCGACCTTTTTTATGGAAAAAACTTGTAAAGCTGTAAAAAAAGAAATTTCACACCTTTCCCACACTTGTTTTCTCTAGGAATATATTGGCTTGTTTCAGAAAGCAATAAAAAAAGTAGATATGATAGTTCAAAAAACTTCAAAATAAAAAAAAATTGTGACATGATAAAAACTTACACAGAAAATGTCAAACCACTTGCTTCACAGTTCTACAAGTTTTTCAAGCCAGACAAACATTTTATAATTTGCTACAAAATATTTGACACATTTCACTGCCAAGAGTCATGTATACATACAAGTCAAAGAAAAAAGCAACTACATGCACAAAAGGTTACAATCAGTATAATGTGACATGCTTGCCGATGGAAATATGGTCAAATTCAATAAAAGTTCCAAGCATCACCAGCAATGCTTCATTTCGAATGCTGTGTTAAGAAGATTGAAATTTGGCAATGTAAGGCAATAGCTAAAATGCATGGATGTGCATACTTACACCGTATTTACCTTATATTGTGCTCCAAAACGTCCATCACTTCTCTGCCCCACTTACCTGCACCATTATACAATTTAGACCACAAAGGTATTTCTTGAGTCAACAAATGCTTCGTGCTCTTGAAAGTTTACATTGTAGTATGTACTATTTCCCAGTTCCATTCTTGCATGTCATTAGGCCAAACTTTGTGTTAAATCACTTGGTTGACAATAAATGATGACCTGTCTAGTATACTAAGTGCTAAATTGAATGACAATTAGATGCTGCTGTTTGACCAAGCTATGACTTATATTCAAAATTGGCCATTACTTCACTAGTTTGGATCTTGATACTTGCTCAATACAAGCTTGATACTTCAGCCTCAATAACATGTTTTTAACGTCTCCTGTAGCATCGATTCCAACATAAACCACCTGTAATAATGGACTTCAGTTTTTGCAGCAGAAGGTGTCCCAATTGTTTATTTTGCTTACATAAGAGATGTCTAATTCAAGGCAGTCAACAAAAGAAAGAAGTACATGGAACTACACTCATTTTCCATGATGCTTTGCAGCCTCCTATCAATCACCCTCTGACAATGCGGCCTTGTAATGCGAGGCCTAATTATACCACAGATTTCCACATGAATAATTTGATTTCATTACAAGTATTAGTCATTTGATATTGATTATCTGTTTAGATTATTCTAAATCCCTTCTTAACCATCTTTAGGTCAACTTAATTTAGAACTTTAAAGTTTTGTTGGAACTCATTTTGTGGCAGTCCATATGTAATCGCTTAAAACAAAAGTACTCCACAACTGCCAGCTACTGTTAGAAAATAGAAAGCAAAAAAGTCTAAGCTTCAAGACAAACTTAAACTTGAACAATTTACACCCAAAGATGTCTCCAAATTTATCACTGATAAGAGACTTCTGTTGCTCAAAAAAGAATCCTGCATGTTGTATCTAAGCTTCTTGTATATGTACATGTAAACAGATTGATATGATACCTGTATTGCCAAAGAAACGTGTTTTTATTGAGTATTTTCTTTGCTTAGGTTGGGCAACTATATATATGTAACTCAACAAGAGTTACAATTTACAACATTTCAATGCTCCAGTTAGTGCCATCATTAGGAGTTTTTCATGCATCTGGTGTTACTCTATTCAAGGTTACAGTTTCACCAAAAAGCCTTTGCCAATAAACTACATAAATCTTGCTTGAAATATTTTTCAAGTTAAACAGTCATAAACCAAAAAATAGATGGAAGATTCAGAATATTTTCAAAAATATTAACGAAACAATCTATTTGGTCATCTATTTATAAAACTAGAGACCTCAAGGAGAGTGCAGAGTTTCTAAGATCTTCACAGCACTTTACCTGCCACACTCTGTTAAATCCCTACTATTGATTACTCCTACAAGATAACTGCCTGTGAGCGTATGTCTGTTGTACATTTATTCACCACCACAATGCAATACACTACAGCGACCATGGCACACTCTTCATCCACATTTTACCACATTCTGTTATAGATTGCAAAGGCACCATCATGATCAGTACTAGTAAGTTGTACACTTCCAATCAACATTTGAATGTACAGGCTTGTAGCTGTGGCTGGGCAGTTTACAGACTATAATAAAGCTACCTGTAATATCCTCACTTGCTATTACAGACTTTAGTTCTTTATTAATAGATGCTTGGCCATTCATAAGCAGATAACAAGACACATATCAATATAGTTTTGGTTCGCCAATAGTAGTACACAGATTGTTCTTATCGATCTAGTGGCCTGTTCTGTGCTGTTTGTTTTTAAGAGGTAGCTATATGATGCTGTAATAAATATATCAGAATAGAAAGAAGTACCAACAATCTGCTACTTGGAAGTTTGAACACGAATCTCCACAACTTTATAACCATACTATGATTAGCATGGAGGGGTGTGCGCTTGTTGTTGGGACAGTTGTTGTAACTGTGAGTTTGATAAACACTTGAATTCCAGAAGTTTATAGTACATAATCGAAGACGTGGACTACATGAAGTGTGCTCCATTAGTCGCATGACTAAGCGCTCCATATGAACGATTCAGAAATACATAGCAGCACTTCTCTACCATTGACTTGTAAATGTAAACTTCCCAATTCAATGCCAACTGTCTTAAAATTCACTTGACATGAATTGCACAATATTGCTCTACAGTAAGCCCCAAACGTGCAGCCTCTAATTAAGGACAATAAAAGTCTACATCGTCGCACCCTTGTCTGGAATTCAATACTAATAAATTTTAGTCCCAAATTTTTGCTTTATGCGCCTTATTGTGGACGTGCAACGCGTTTTGTTTGATGCATCCTTCTAACCTTTGCGCTTGTGCTGAATGCCTAAAACAGTGTTAGGATGGCGAGAAATGCCCAGAATTCGCAACTTTTATCCGAAAGTTCTGCCGTAAAGATGACTAAGAGTATTGTTCATGACAATAATGAGTCAATAGGTGAATGCTACAGAATAAAAGTAAAACTGGTTGCTGTGAGTTTTCGTTTAACTGAATTGTAATTTGTTTGATGAAGAAAAAACTCATAACATATTTTAGCTTTAATAGCAGGAACTTTAGCAGGTGTATAGCTGCGGGTATAAAGTTTTGATCGCACGTTATGGGTCTCCACTCAAATGACTTTTGCCATTAGTGCCGGCAACATATTCGATAGTTCGCAAAGCACGCCTTCAATGGGATTTAGAGCAAAAACGAGGGTGCGTTCACATAGAGTTGCTTAACTTTTTAATAGAAATATGCAAGAAAAATACCTGCATATGCATCCTGGAAAGTTTACACTATGACTGTATGACTGATTGATCCACATTTTCATCACCATCACAATACTGCAAAGTTCCAGAGAAACTTAGCACCATAAATGCTGATCTTTCTTAAAAAGATGCTTTCCACAAAGTACTCTACCTAATTCAGGACTTGCAGTATGCCGAAGGGTTTAAGTGT